>PVJX010026989.1:0-25289 GCA_004027295.1 Dolichotis patagonum | reverse complement strand
TGCTCTGGCTAGTATTTCCAGTACTATGTTGAATAGGCGCAGTGATAGGGGACATCCTTGTCTTGTGCCTGATTTTATGGTAAAGGATTTCAGTTTTTGGCCATTTAATATGATACTGGCTGTAGTTTTGTCATAGATAGCCTTTACCATATTGAGATAAAGACCTTCTATTCCAATTCTCTGTAAGGTTCTTATCATGAATGAGTGTTGGACTTTATCAAAAGCTTTTTCTGCATCTATAGAGATGATCATGTGGTTCTTACTTTTGGCTCTATTGATATGGTGGATTACATTTATTGATTTATGTATGTTGCACCATCCCTGCATTCCTGGGATGCATCCTACTTGTTCATGGTGTATAATCTTCTTGATGATTTGCTGCATCCTGTTTGCCAATATTTTATTGGCAATTTTTGCATCTATGTTCATTAGTGAGATTGGCCTATAGTTTTCTTTTTTCATTGAGTCTTTCTCTGGTTTTGGTAATAGAGTAATATTTGCTTCCAGGAATGACTTAGGAAGAATTGCTTCCCTTTCAATTTCATTGAAGAGTTTCAGGAGTGTCAGAGTTAGGTCTTCTTTGTATTTCTTGTAGAATTCTGCAGTGAATCCATCTGGGCCTGGGCTCTTCTTTGTTGGCAAGGTCTTAATTACATTTTCAATTTCAGTAATAGAAATTGGGTTATTCAGCAGTTTTACATCTTCCTGATCCAGCTTTGGTAGTTCATATGTATCTAGGAATCTGTCTATTTCTTCTGTGTTATTGAACCTATGAGAGTAGAGGTTTTTCAAATAGGTGTTGATCTTCTGTATTTCCACTGATTCTGTAGTAATTTCACCTTTTTCATTCCTTATTGCATGAATTTGAGTTTTTTTCTTTCCTTTTTTAAATAAGGTTGACCAGGGGCTTATCAAGTTCATTTATTCTTCCAAAGAACCAAATCTTAGATTCATTGATCCTTTGTACTGTTTTCTTAGTCTGTATTATATTAATTTCTGCTCTAATCCTTATAATTTCCTCCCTTCTTTTGGCTTTGGGCTTGGCTTGCTCTACTTTTTCTAGGTGTTTTGAGTTGTAGCATCAGGTTGCTTATTTGTGTTCATTCTGTCTTCCTGATGTGGGAACTCAATGCAATAAATGTTCCTCTGAGGACTGCTTTCATTACATCCCACAAATTCTGCTAAGCTCTGTTTGTATTTTAATTTGCTTGTAGATATTGTTTAATTTCTTCTTTAATTTTCTCTGTGACCCACTGATTGCTCAAGAGTGTACTACTCAGTTTCCATGTGTTTGTGAGGTTTTTATATTTGCTTTTATCATTAATTTCTAATTTCATGGCACTATGATCCGATAACATGCATCGGATAATATCAGTTCTTTTCCATTTACTTTAACATGTTCTGTGGCCTAGTGTACGTTCTGTTTTAGAGAATGTCTCATGTACTGCTGAGAAGAATGTATATTCTGATGTTTTTGGATGGAAAACTCTATATCCATCTATCAAGTCCATTTGTTCACAGGTGTGATTCAGTTCTGTTATTTCTTTGCTGATTTTCTATCTAGTTGATCTGTCCTTCTGTGTCAATGGTGTGTTAAAATCTCCTGTTATAATTGGGTTATTGCTTCTTTGACTTTTCATTTCTGTTAATATTTGCTTTGTATAGCTGGGTGCTCTGGAATTTGGTGCATATATATTTAAGATTGTTATCTCTTCCTCTTGAAGTTTTCCCCTGACTAGTATGTAGTGATCTTTTTTATCTCTTTGGATCATTCTTGGTTTGAAGTTCACATTTTCTGCAAACAGGATTGCTACTCCTGCTTTTTTTTTTTTTGTTTCCTGTTGTGTGAAGTATTGTTTTACATCCTTTGACTTTCAGTGTATGGGTTTCCTTTTGTGTAAGATGGGTTTCTTGTAGACAGCATATGGTTGGATGTTGTTCCTTGATCCATTCTGCCAATCTATTTCTTTTGATTGGTGAGTTGAGGCCATTTACGTTAATGGTTATAACTGTTATATATTGGTGTATTGTTGACATGTTATCTTTCTGCTGTTGTATCTTTAGCTTTCCCTTCTATTTAATTGTCTACCTTGCTTGGTGGTTTTATCCTATGTTATTCTTTGTAGGGTTGGTTTGGTGTTCAAGAAGTTTGTAAGCTGTTCTTTGTCATGGAAGTATCTTAATTCCCCTTCCATTTTGAAGGACAGTTTTGTAGGGTACGTCAGTCTTGGTTAGAAGTGGTTTTCCTGTAGGATCTGAAATACTTCACTCCATGCTCTTCTTGACTTCATTGTTTGTGTTGAGAAGCCTGCTGTGATTCTGATAGGTTTTTCTTTATAGGTGATCTGTCTTTTCTCTCTAACTGCTTTTAGTATTCTATTCTTATGGTGGGTCTCTGGGATGGTGATTATTATGTGTCTGGGTGTAGTTTTATTTTGGTTATGGCTATTTGGAGTTCTATATGCTTCACTAATCCAAATGTCAGTTTCCCTTCTCATATTTGGAAAGTTTTCAGCTATTACTTCTGTAAACATCCTCTTGATGTCATTTGGGCTGTCCCCTTCTTTTTCATTTATCCCTATTAATCTTATGTTATTTTTCTTTGCATCATCTTATAGCTGTTAAATTGTTATTTCCTGATTCTTTGTTATTTTAAAAAGATCTTTCCTTTCCTCTTCACTAGCTGTGATCTTATCTTCAAGGTCTGAAATTCTATCTTCACTTTCATTGAGGTGGTTTTTACAGCTTTCTATAGAATTTTTGATTTCCTGTATATCTCTTTGAATCTGCTTTATGAATTCTGCTTGTTTCTTACAGTGTTCATTCAGGGATTCTATATGTTTTCTTTGTTCCTCTAATATTTTAGCTGTGTCTTCACTAGATGTGTTCACTATTTCTTTCACTACTTTTATCATTTCTTCTTTTACCTGGGCAATTATTTCTAATTTGAATTTCTCCATAGCTTCCCCTAATTGCTTCTTTATTTCAGTTGATATCATTTCAGTCATTTCAGGTGTATGGGTTCCATTTTCTTCTATGCACATGGCTCCCATGCTCTCTTGGGATGGGCTGGTGACTTGACCCTGCCTTTTGGTCTTTCCTTTTGTCATTTTTCTTTATTTCCTTGGTTTGAGGGGTTTTCCAAAGCTTCCTCTCGGTGTGTCACAAATCTCCTACTGCACCCTCAGCTACTGGAGCAGTCTCAGCTCCTCTGCATGCACTTGGCTCCCTAAATTGAGAGGCTGAAGCAGGGTGTGGAGAACTGGGGCCAGACACACCCCCCCAGGGCATAATCCCCTGTCCTAGGTGTATGGATATGAACTCAACCACAGGCAGCCCTGGTCTCAGCTGTCCCCAGGCCTGCCCAATTGAGCTCAGAGTCCTCGTGCAAGGTTTCTGCCTTCTGAACTGAAACAAGACTGCTGAGCATGGTTGACTGAGGCTCTGCAATCTGCTGGACCCAGTCCACCATCCCAGTAGCTCCTAGAAACACAAAAGCCAGAACGTAAGTCTCCAACTTTCCCCAGGTCCCCGGAACTCACCTGGGGAAAACTCCATGCCTCTGCAGATTCTTGGCTCTCTTAATTGAAAATCTGAAATTTTGTTAATATATAAATTAATATAAATAATATATAAGAGTATATATTAGTTTGATATTAGCAGTATGATAGCTGATTTGCTTTCAATTCTCTATCAGGTCTGTTTATTATTATATTAATATGTTGAATATGAAACATTCATAATATGAAATATGTTTAATAATATTTTTGGAATTTATTATACATGTGTCCTATGTAAGTATAAAGTAATGTGTTTTAAACCATTTATTTTCATTATTCTATTTTGTCAGGCTAATTCTCTGCTCTGGTATCCACCAAACAATGCATAGAAAATGTAAATAATTTCATCTCTCTTGCCTCGAAGTATTGATACCAATATTCATGAGATTACAATTGTAAAACATTAGGAATTTATAAATATTTAAGTGGCATTGCTAGCTATATGTAATGTTTTTTAAAATATTTGATTTCTGTGCATCCATCATCCAGTTTTCAAACTAGAAATCTATGACATAAAGACAATAGTTCAAAGACCTCCACGGCCTTCTGCTTCTCCAGGGCAGCTCCTCTGGCCGCTCCAGCTCTGTCTCGGTGGCACAGCTTGCTTCAGCCAGTGGGATGTTAACAGATGTGATGTGAGGAAGCGTGTTGGTTGTGCTTGTGGAATGGGGCACTTGTTAGTCTGTGTAGATCACAGGGAAACATTTTCCGTTCATTGGGTCTGAAAACGTGGTACTGTGGAGCAGACTGGAACCCGATTCACTGAAGGGAGTCAATTTTAGGGGACCCCTTCCAGCAAGAAGCATAAATTCATAGCTGAATCTCAACAAGATCAGCTGTTGAATGCTGATATGAGAGATAGCACGTGATATCTCCGTTAAGCCACTCGATTTTGAGAATTGTAGCATGCAGCACTGAGGCCAGTGTTCAATTGGTAGAGTCAATAAAATAAAAGTGAATAGTCATTTATGTAGAATTTCTTCATATTTACAACAGCACAGGCATATGAAATGCAGCCAACTCTTTAAAAATTTCTCATTTTAACTCGGTCACCTCTTAACGATTTTATCATCAGGTATAATTATATTCTCAGGTATGTGGAGTTAGGACTTCATTCCACATATGAATTTGGGGGAGGCATAGTTTGGTCTTTCACATGGTCCAAAACAAAATGGTTTTAAAATACATTAAAAGGTTACTCACTTAAAAAAATTGTAACTAAAATGAGGCTAAGACAAAGTATTTCAAATAATAGAGCAGTAAAAAGTGAGAAGAGCTACCAGGATATTGATCTAGATTCAGAAGTAGGTTTTAGTTGTCAGTATCACTAATTAGTAGATTCCTTTTCACTCTTTGTGAAAATCATATTTTTAAAAAGTGTAAGCATACACTTTTTAATGAAAAGTGGTTTGGGAAAATTTATTCCATGAAGGTCTTTCTTTTTTTCCTTCCTTCCTTTCTTCTTTGATATATTTTTTTCTTTTGCAACATAAATTTCTGTATCAGCTTTTGGAAGTAAGTCATAGCAAGCAAAGAAGTTACTTAAATGTGTCTTATACAACAAGTTGTTAACACCATTACCAATCATTCTCACATTTCATTAACTTATCACTTCCTTTGCTAATACAGAGATTGACATTTTTTAAACTAAACAAACAAAACAGTGTTGCTTATAGGTCTCTCCTAGGTCAGACTTACACATATTTTCTTAATTGTATTTCACTCAGTACTCATTTTTTGATCCAATGTTGTGTTTAAATATGCAGTCACACCAGTCTGCACTCACCCACATCATTAAATGCCCGCCCAACTTCCTGCCATTCTGAACTTCTTAAATATTTTATGTTTTCAAGCTTAACTATTCTAGCAAGCCTGTAGATTTTCCTCTGTAATTGCACTTGATTTTTCAGAATAATAATCTTTGGTTTTCTGAGCTTTCTGTACATAAATCATAGCAATATTAACTTTTCCTTACCTCCCTTTTTCTTTCTTTCTCTTTCTTTCCCTTCCCACACACATGAAGATGTAGGCAGCACATGTACAGAAACACACACACACGTGCACATGTATATTTCCCCTCTGATATATCTCTTAGTGTAGCTCGGTAATTTAAAGCTTAGTTATGGAAGGATACAATAGATCAAAACTTAGATAATATTTGCTTTTGAAATAATGAATTTCTCATAAAAATATTTCTTAAATATATACTCTCCTCCTATGTAGTCTATATTCTTGTGTGGCAGTTCTTCTCATAATAAAATAAAACTGGAACTTTATAAAGAAAAAAAATTCTGATATGTATTTACATGCTAATGGAAAGAGATAAAAAATACTAAATGCTAATTTTAGTTTATTTGGTTGATATGTTTATGAAAGGCCTGTTTGGGGCCTTAAATGAAAAGTCAGTACCTACAACCATTTCTATTCTTTCAAAAATAATATCTCTACTCTGTCCGAGAGTGTGCACATTTACATAAGGCACACAGGCTTACAAAATTTCTCAGGAAAACCCAAATAAACATGAGTATCTTCAAGATAGACTCCTCTTTTCTGGCTAAAGAAAAATAAATAAAATGAAATTACTCTTGTAGGAACTAAATGTATCATCATGCTACCGAACTAGCATAATCAATATTAACTTTCATTTAAAAGACTCATTGGCTTACAGAAGAAAGTTTGAGTGTGGTGAGTAATTTGGTCGCTAATGTGAGGATGACTTAAGACTCTAAAGGGCTTACATTTTGGGGTTCCATTGTTTCCTAGGGCCTCTGCAGCAAGCTCTAATAATTTTCTTCCTCAGGAGACTCTCTGAGATGTTCAGGGACTGGGGCTGGAAATAATATTATGCTTTTACTAACATTCTCTTCAAGACATTAGTCACATGGAATAATTCATTGTGAGGGAGGTTAAAAATGGAAAGGAACACATATTTAAATAGAACAAGAATGCCTGCTATAATTGCCTCAGTTTGAGCAGGAGAGAACACCACAAAAATGGTTAGCAGGGGTTGAAGTTGAGAAAATCAGCAGTGAGTGTTTACTGATAACTGATTTGTTAATAGGAGAAGATGTGGCTGGTTTTCAGAGCTAAGAAGAAAAACATCCCCTGGGCGAAGTCCTGTATGGGAGTGAGCAAATTGTTATCTATTCATTCATTTTTTTCTTCCTCTTTCTGCCATTCATTTATTGTATGATTCATGCTTGCTGGGCTGAGAAGTGTTGTATGATTCATGCTTGCTGGGCTGAGAAGTGCAAGCTTCTCTAATTACATGTGGAGAATAAGACACTGTTCCTTCTTCAAAGGTGGACTCACACCCACTCTCTAACATGAACTTGACTCTGGTTTCTACAACCCTTGCCTGTTTTGCCTCTTTCTTCTTAGAAAAGAGTACAGGTATAAGAGTTTACATCTAGACTCCTCCCAAGGCCTCCAGGGCACGTTGGTTGGCCTTTGGGGAGGTGACCAGATCATTGGGGTGTGATACTCATCAGTAGATTCACTGCCTGATGAGTTCATTTAATTTATTATTTTAAAGAGAAAAAAAATAGAAACTGTGATACAGAATTTTAAAATAAGGTAATAGGAAATGAACAATGGTTAACATATTATGCATTGTTATCTTCAAAATAGTTAATCAGTTTATAAGATATACTCATGCAAAACTGATCAAATAATATAAGCACAAATTGATCTTTTCAATGAGCTAAAATAAACTAATAATATATATATTCCATAAATATTATATATATATATATATATATATATATATATATATATATTCCATTCTTTCTTTTCTCTTTTCCTCCATCCCAGTTGTTCTTTTATTTTGAGCAATTTTGTTCTCTTTCACAAAATATATTGTAGATTTTGAATCTTATTTATTCTTTCAGTTTCTTATACTAAGGAAACAATATGAGGTTACCCATGAATTTTTATTTATTTTACTTATGAGGATGGTCTCAAGTTGAATTCATGTACCTATAAAAGTTTCGAGTTTATCCTTGTTTATAGCTGAGTAGTAATCTGTTGGAGGCTGCTATAAATAAAGCAGAATTTAAAATTAACTAATTGGCTTTCTATATTTATCTGTAAGTCTGTCCTAGGCCTCGGCCCCTTGCCTGGCGATGGGAGCTGATTGATAGTAAGTGAACCTCTATGAATCACTGGTCCTGGCTGAGGCCTGTAGAGGCCTGTGAGGCCAGAGATAACTCTGAGGGCAAGAGAAGGCCACAGCTGAGGATGCCTGGCTTCAACCCCAATTAAGTAGATGGAGACTGCAGCTGCAGGCATCTCACTCCTGCAGCCTCACTCCTACCATAAGTGTCATCATGAAGATAAGAGGATTCTCCTGAATGGCGTAATTTACTACTTGGAGAAGTCTTTGAAGTGACTACCAAGGTCCTGCTCATTTCCCACAATTTCCTCAGTATCCTCTCCCTTTGTTTGAAAACCTAATAAATATACATGACCAGAAGAAGCTCTTTGTCGTAGTGCCAAGAGTCTTGAACTCTGCCAGAGGGTTTTGATCCTCCTGGAACCCTAAAATCATTCCACTTGTCTCATTTATTTAAGCCTTTTCTATATGCTCATTTGGGAGATTGGGGATCTTGTGCAGGTCCCCAATAGTACTCCATTATATAAAAATACCACATCTTTTTTATCCACTCCTCAGTTGATAGGCATTGGGTTGTTTCCAAGATTTAGCTATTACAAACTGTGCTGCTAAAAACATGGGTGCAAATATATTGTTGTGATATGAATTTTTAATTCCTCTGGGAAAATAATCAGAAGTGGAATAGTTGTATGAAATGGGGCCTCTAATCCTAGTTTTTTAAGGAATCTTCACACTAATTTCCACATTGGTTTTACTAGTCTACTCTTCTTCTATCTGTGGAGAAGTGTTCCTTTTTCTCCACGGCCTCTCCAGGATTTGTTATTGCTTGATTTCTGGATGGTAGTCATTCCTTTTAGGGTGAGATGGAATTTCAGTGTTGTTCTAGTTTGTATTTCTCAAGTGACCAGTGATGCTGAACATTTTTTTCATGTAGTTATTTACCATTTGTATTTCTTCATCTGAGAAGTGCATATTCATGCCCATTTTTTGATTGAATCATTGAATTTTTGGTGGCAGATATTTTACAATATGTGTTCTAAATAGAAGTTCTTTGTCTGAGTGACAGTTGGGTAAAATATTTTCCCACTCTGTGGATTTTCATTTCACTTTATTGCTGACTTCTTTTTATGTGAAAAAACTTTTTAAGATGAGATCCCAGTTGTTGATTCTTTGAAATACTTCCTATGCAGTTTGGTTTTTGTTCATAAACTCTCTGCCTACTCCTATATATTCAAGATTTCTATCTACTTTGTCTTCCAGTAGATTTAGGATCTACTACGTAGATCCTTGATCCATTTTGCATGGTGGTAGACATGGGTCTAGTTTCAGTGTTCAGCATGTGGAAATCCAGTTTTTCTAGAATCATTTATTAAAGATCCTATCTTTCCTTCAGTGAACATGTTTGGCCCTTTTGTCAAAGATAGGTGGTTAACTGTGTTTTTAGTTATATCTACATCTTCTAATCTGTCCCATTAATCTTCAGATCTGTTTTTTGGCAGTATCATGCTTATGTTTATCACAGTAGCTTTATAGTGTAATTTCAAGTCTGAGATTAAAATGGAAAGATAGCCCTTGCTCATGGATAGGAAAAACGAATATTGTGAAAATAACCATACTCTCAAAACTGTTATATAAATCTAATGCAATTGCAATCAAAATACCTCACAGATCTGGAAAAAAATATTTTTACAATTCATTTTGAAACAGAAGAGAGCTAGAATAGCAAAAGCAATCCTGGCTTCTGATGAGTTTATAGCTGACTGTGATGTTGGAAGTGAATGCTGGTGGAGGAAGTGGTACAAGGGTCTTCTGCAAAGGGCTGTGTCTCCCCTCTCCTCATTTGCTCTGTTTCCTGACTGTCCTGTTCAGGAACCCCTTCTCCTTTGCCAGACCACCTGACAAAACATCCCAGCATGGATCCTCCAGACTTGAAAATGCAGTCTCTATAAACTGTGAGCCAAATAAGCCTCCTGTAATTTTCAGGTGCTGGATGTTTGGTCTCAGCAAGAAAAGAACTAAAGCAGTGAGTAAGTTAAAATTTTCTACTGTAGAAATGCAATAAGTCTGGATTTTCTAGTTTCAAAATTAGGCATAACAATGATAATGTCTGTCATTTAAATTTGTTATGAGAAACAAATGACATAGTCTCAAATAACCATTTGGCAAGATTTTGTTCCCAATAACCAGTAAATATTTTCAAATATTAACATTAATATTTAATTATATAAGATACTGTTTATGTTTTTAATGTAAAACATATACAAATAACTTAATGTTCTCTGATTTACTTCTTTTAAAACTTAATTCACATTCATTCCATGGATAGTCATAGTGATATTTGAATTATATCGAGATTGTGAGAGTTATTGGTTAAAACAGCTTTGGTTATTTACCCCCATACTTGCTTTGACAGTTTGTTCAAATGTTGAAAGTATCCTGAAGCTGTTAGCTAAAGTCCTATACATAGAATAAACAACAGGAAACTAAAGTTTTCAAAAATTTTTGCACTTTATTTTTTGATACCAGTAAATGAACTCAGGACCTTGCAAGGCAGGCATTTGTGCTGCTAAACTATATACCCGGACTAATTTCATACTTTAGTAATAATAAAGTGAGTTTTTCTTAAGAGATCTTTAAAGTAAAAATTGCTGAACTGCATTTTAGGTTACGTTGTAGTTCACATTGCTTTTGTGCGTGGTTTCTTAATGCTGTTAAATAAGGATCATGACTGGGTCTCCAGAAGTGCCGATGAGTAGGATATCGTCAATGGTGAGCTCTTAAGAAGCAGAAAATTGTAGAATGAAGACAGTCACAGTCCATACAGCCAATTTCATTCTGCATGCTACCTGCTCTGTGTATGAGTTTTGGGCTCTTGTAATTGTTTCTTATAATTTCTGTACTAGCTTTACTCATCTTTTAAACAAGGCTAATATGTATTTTAAGTGGTGTTTTGGTAAAAATCAAATTATATCTGCAATTCATTTTTCTGGGTACGTGTATTTGACCTGGTAAAACTCTAAAATCTGAATTAATCTTACCTTGAGAGGAATTCATGCTTTAATTGGTAATTTTTTTAAAGACACATGAATTTAGAACGCACTTTGCATTTGACACATTTGAGTAACAACTAGAGTAATATATATACCCATATCTAGTCCTTAAAGAGTTTATTTTTCTTTTCATTCTTTTTCTGATAACCTCATGTCATAAGAGAGAAATATAAACTGAGTAAATAAATAAAGTAAATAAATGAGAAATATATGAGTAAATAAAGAAAAATGAGCTATGAAAACACTAACCAGATATTTAATACTAATGATAATATTTAATGAGAAAAAATAGGACCTGCAAAAGAAATGAATCTAAAGACAATGAGTCTGTGGTATACTGTGTCACCCCCTGTAATGGTTGATATATTATGTTAACTTGAGAAGTTTATAATTTTAACTAAGTGACTCAGCAATGGTTTACTTTGTAAAGATCCTCATCCCGAGCAAGAGGAGTGAACAGAGATGATGTGCGTGCTACTGGGGGCATCCTGGGGACAGGGTAGCCTGCTTACTGTATGAAGGAAGGAAAGAAGTTAACTTTCCCCATTTTTGCACTTGCTACTTTTGCTGTCTTTTGCACCTTGAATGTGGTGCCATGCTACTCTGCCTTGGAGCCAGCTGATTATGGACTGAAACCTTTACAAACTGTGAGCTAAATAAATCTTTCTTTGCTTCACTTTGGGCATCAGGTATTTTGCCTGAACATTGAAAGAAAAGTAACTGAGACATGCCCCCATTCATATGAGACAATCTTAGTCCACAGTATGACATATTGGTGATCTGCCTCCCAAAGAAATTTTCACTACAGCCCAAACATTGGGGAATTGGATGGCAGATTTCAAGATCCCAGAACTATGGGTAATTCTGTTATTTATAAGCTCCCCTCTTTATGTCACATTTTTATAGTAGAGTGAATGAAAATAAAAATCTGTTCATATTAATGCAATTATTTATATAAAGTGATAGTAAGAGATGCAGTCACTGTGAGGAAATGTAACAGAAGTAGCAAAAGAGGTTAGTAATGAGGCCTCCTTTTTCTTTTCACAGAAGATTAATACCATCCCTATGAATAGAATTCTGTCCCCTCTTTTGTGTGTGTGTGTGTGTGTGTGTGTGTGTGTGTGTTGCTCTACAGCTGTAGACGAAATTTGATTTTTCTAAACCAAAATTAAGAATTTTCTTGAAGCTTTAATCATACAAAAGAAAAAAATGCCTGTTATTTTAATTTAAAACTAAAAGTAACAGTGAAATTCTGTTTCCAAATCTTTTACAATGTCTCAGGCAGAGAAATCTGTGACTGAAAGGTAAGTGACTTAGGCTTTACAAAGATGCTTGTGTTTGGAAAGAGGCTGTGAGGTCCAGAGTCACCATGCTGATCCAGCCCCACATCTGGTCTCTCTGGCAGCCAGACAGCTCTGTAGATCTCAAGGAGTCAGCTTTTTGGAAAAACCTGGACTATTTGCAAACTACTTCCATAAAGCTGTGTGACACAGAGCGGGTACTTGCAAGGTTTCCTTTTGGAAAGGTGAAACTGGGCATTAGAACTTGACAACAAAATGGAATGTTTCCAGATTTTCCCCCCTCTGGATGACTTCATCTGTTACTAATGCCAATACAGATTCCAAAAGATAAGAAGGTGTGAAAGCATTTTAAAGTATTGTATCAGTTCAAACAGTTATTGATTGTTCAATCACTGTAAATGGAACTATTATTTATAGTGATAATTCAGAAGAAACTGTATTGACACTGAAGCTCAACAAAAATATGACAAAAGATATTGTTTAATTTCAAGATATACTTTGATAAACTTGGATAATGCTAAAACTCTCAACTGCTCCTGAATTTAAGAATAATATTAGTTCCTTAAAACCTTGGAAGAGATTAGGTTGTGATTATCTCCCTAAAGTATTAAGTACAGTTCTACAATATTGGGAAAATTTTAAAAAAATATGTTGCTTCATTTTAGAGATGAGAGTCTCTTTTCAAACACTAATCAATGCATATTAAACTCTAAAAACAACCAAATATTTTACTGGCTTTTCTTTTTTATTGATTCACATCATACCATACACAATTGTTTTTATTCCTTCCTACCTATGTACAAGTTGAGAGCACTAATGAAATACCGTTTGTAACTAATCTTATAGATACTTTGTAATAATATTCTGGGTGCATCTTTCATTTCAAAAATAGTATACCCAATTTAACAGCTATTCCTTAATTTTAGCTATATAAATAACTCATAAAAACACTTTAGTGTTGTGTATTTAAAACTAGGCTAATAACAACTGGAGTAATTGAATCAATTATAAAGATTAATGCATGTAATTCAGCATATAATTGATGAATATTAGACATAAAGTATTAATTTTTTTAAGGTAGTAAATGTACATCAAACCACAGGAAAAATGCAGTTTTATCTCAGTCTGGTTGAAGTCCTTATCCTAGCTGAATCTGAGAATTATATTAAAAGAAATTAACAGAAAAAAGATGTACAAACTTATTTAATACAAGTGTTATGTAGCATGGGAGCTCTCATAAAAAATAAAAGTCCAAACAAATAGAGTCAAATATTTTTACACTAAATAGGACAAACAGTCCAAGTTGTGAAAAAGCAACTATATTTTGTATAGAGATTAATTTTATCAGAAATTATATAAGATTCTCTTTCTGTCTCAACTTCTAGTAGTTGATGGTCAGAGTGCTATGTCTTTCAGATGGGATTTTCTTTCTTTTATGGAACAGAACGATGTCCTGATGAATTTATAGGGTGCACTTCTGTTAATTTAAACTAGTCAATATACTAGAATGATATTTTTATGTTCTTCACACCACATATATCCTATATATACTTTACATACAGTCTGCCTATACACCATTTTTAATTTGAAAATTGTTTAATCTTCCTATCACCTGAGTGTCTTGGAATAAAAGCCCATTGTAAAGACACATTTGCTGAAATTCTCTCAGCATTCTCCTTTTATCACATATTTCTTTAAGAAAATAAAAAAATACATCAGATAATTTCAGGAGCATCTGTATGAATAAAAGTACATAAGTAAAATGCATGTGCATACTTATACACACATGTTCAATCATCCTTACATATAACCAGATAGTTTTTCTACTTATCAATCTTAAAGAGTCATGTGTATTTAGTTATCAGGTCATGGAGTTAGTCATATGTAATCTCAATTGAAAAATTACTTTATGTTAAGAAATAACATTGGATTTTATAACTACTTTTAAAACTAGTAATGGGAGAACATGATCGGGTACTCAAAAAGAAGTCAAAGACTCAAAATATGGTATTATCAAATACCCTGAACATTCACTTATATTACATTCACATATATTACAACACTCACATATATTACAACAGCAAACATTTTTGGAAAGAATTTTAGGACCCTGGAAATATACAAATTATTTCTCTATTGTCATTGTGATAGGGTCCAATCTTGATTGAGTTAGAAGAGATGCATCAAAACACTCTACTAAATTTGTTGTCCACATGCCAAAGACTGAAAATACAACCTTGCCTATCACCATACACTAAACTAAAGTCAAAATAGATCAAGGATCTGAATATTAAAACAGAAACACTAAATCTACTGGAACACAAAGTAGGCAAAAATCTTGGAGACATAGGGGTAGGAAGAGAATTCATGAATAAAACACAAAAAGCATGGGAAATACTTCAAAAAATCAACAACTGGGATCTCATTACTAAAAAGCTTTTGCACTTCCAAAGAAATCACCAACAAAGTGAAAAGAAAACCTACAGAATGCAAAAGAATCTTAGCCAACAATCCCCCAAAGGACTTATACACAGAACATGTAAAAAACTGAAAAACATCAAGCCCCCCAAATTCAAAGACCCTCTGCAAAAATGGGCATCTGAGATGAACACACAATTCTCAGATGAAGATATACAAATGGCAAATAAATACATGAAGAAATGTTCACCATCACTGGACATTCGATAAATACAAATTAAAACAGAGTTGAGATTTCCTCTCACCCCAGAAAGAATGGATGCCATCAAGAAAACAGCTGATAAAAAATGTTGGTGAGGATGTAGGTAAAAAGGAACACTGCTCCACTGTTGGTGGGGTGCAGAATGGTGCAGCCACTGTGGAAATCAGAATGGAGATTTCTCAGAAGACTAGGATTGGAATTTCCATTTAATCCTGCTATTCCTCTCCTGGGTATTTTCCCAGAAAAACTTGAAAAGTTCATATCACAGTGATTGATATATGTGCACCTGTGTTTACCGCAGCACAATTTGTGATAGCTAAATCTTGGTAACAACCAAAAGGCCCATCAACTGCAGAGTGGATGAAAAAATGTAGTATTTTTATACAATGGAATACTACTCAGTTATAAAAAAGGATGATCGAGGCCTTTATAGGTAAATGGAGACAATTTGAAAATATCCTCATTAGTGAAATGAACAAGACTCACATTAATAAAGATCACATTGTCTCTGTATTGTAAAACATAAAAACTGATAGAATAATGGGACCCAAAAGGTATAATAGATATTGTGAAAGAGGGAAGGAAAGTGTTCTAAAGAGCATAAAAGTATGTATAGTGTATAGAATAGATGACCACATTACTGAACTTCTTTTGGAACATTGAACAGAAGGATTTCCACTGTCATTGTTTCAGTGGCTAGCCACTATTTATACTCTGATTTTGTGACTTTGGAAACTATTTTTTAGGACAACAATGAGTAATGTATTGACTAGCAATTCTATAATGATAATGTTTTCCTTTAATTTGGCATTGTTTCCTTCTGTTTTTCTATTTTGTTTAATTCTTTCATTTCTTAAAAAAAGAGAACAATATGCAATATAACAACCATTGTTAAATTTCTTTCATTCTGTTTTGAAAAAATATTGTTTTGAGTTTGCCATTTTTTATGTCTTTTGCTTTTAGTTCTTCTTTTCTGAGTTTTCTCTTTTTTAAATAAAATTCTACAAAATACTACATAATACTACATAAATACTACATAAATGTAATACTGCATAACCGAAAGTATATGACAGAATATTTAAAGAATCTTGAAATACTAAGATACAGCTGAGTTGCTTATTTCTCTGTAAGACCAGCCTAAGTTAAATAGTGAGTTCTAGGCCAATCTGACTCCACTGCAAGACACTGTCTCAAAGTTGAAAAAAAGTGATAATGGGTTCAAATGTCACTTTTTTTTTATAAAGAAGAACAGGATAGCTGTTTTCTGTTGAGACATTTGATTTTATGTTTTTAAGCTGTAATCTATGTATCCCTGACAACTTATATTCTTGTGATGGAAAAGAATCAAATTAGAGCAGAATTGTCTTTGCAGTGCCTCAAATACTTCACTTATCTAAAAAAAAGTGTCAGTGGCATCTTTCGATTCTTGGAATGTACTTAAAGAGGTCTGCACAATGAATGTACCAAATTACACTAAAGAGTTCTGAAAAATTATATGTACTAACCACCTAAATCTAGTTTTTTTTTAATGCCACTTTATGTGTTTTCCTAGAAGTTTGCTGACACAAGAAATATGGAGGTTAAAAATATACTATGGTGGCTCCTTGATGCCAGCTTTCTGGCCACTGGACTGAAAAGAAAGCAAATATATGTTGTGTAAACCATCAACTGAATGGTATTTTGTTATGGCTGACTGAGTACACTAAAACTAAGTTTATACAGAGCAATAATTAAGAGAGGCATGTATTTAATTAAGAGCTTACTACCTCCCATTAGAAAAACAGCTGTTCTAAGTGTTTACTGAGTATTTATTTATACCTAAAATATAACAGAAGAAGTAATTTAGACCACATTAAACACACACACACAGTTGCACACAATAATTCTACGCAACAGCAAAGCAAATAGAGAGGTCAGAGTGAAAAATGTATGTTAAAATGTAAACTAATATTCTGAACTTCTTCAACATTTATATGCACTTATAGCCCAGATTCTCTTTGAGTTAATATATTTAAAGAAATTCCTAAATATAGAATCATTCTAATTACACTTTGAAATATGGCAACAATGACAATGCAATTTAATGAAATCAATAAATATAACTGACATGTCTAGAAACAGAGAAAAGGAATTTTATATTAAAAAATTTAGCATTAGGGAAGAAATTTCTGGAATCGTGCATGCTTTGTTACGTGGCTTACTTGCTTGTGAGATAGTGCAGGAAATAGGCTGCATATAAAATCAGTTCACTGAAAGGACACTAACACTTCTTAACTGGTGCATTTCCTTTCACAATGGCAGTAGTATAAAGAAAATGAGCAAAATATATGGAAGAATTTTTTTTAAAATTTCCAATTAAATATGCCATTTTTGGACTATATATGCTTAAATCTCCATCATTAATATAAGTTTAATAACATTCAGCATAAATGTGGTTAGTGTGAACTGAAGCAAGGTGGTCATCTATGCAACTAGGATCCATCCAATAATATGCTCTAATCTCAGATTATTATGAATCCATTAATACTCAGGGTTCCAGCCAAACCCAAGGGCAGCTTCAAGTGCAAGACTTATCCAACTCCAAAGAGCTGTTATACCTTTTAAAAAACCAAGACTTGGTGTATAGGCTTGGAAAATTCTACTATAGATGTGAAGACTATGGGTCCTCCATCGATATTATACTTTAATCATAGAGTGCTTCAGTTTATATCTTGAATTCTCCCAATGTCCCAGATGTTAAAAGCCTGGTCCATGACACTGCTGGACAGTGATACAAACCAGGTAGGTTATCATTAGCAATTAGATGGAAGTTACGTCACTTGGCTTGTGATTTTGAAGGGCAGACTGTCCTTGGGACCTGGCCTGCCCTACATCCTGCCTCTGAGCCCAAAGTAACAGGACTAAGGGAGTGTGGACTGAAATGCAAGAATCTTTGTGCCAAAACAAACATTTTTCCCTTGTAGCTTATTCATCATAGATATTTTGTTCAAGTGCCATAAAGCTAATATATGAACTATGTGAGAAAAGGATTACTTAGAGAAATAAAAGTCAAAATGATTCTAAGTTACTTAGCCCAAAATTGTATTTTGAGGATAGTTTATGCTAAATAGTTGAGTGCAGCTTAGCATGGGGCTTAACATGTCATTATATACATCATTTTTAATTTGTTTATAGCAAATCACCAAAAACTAAAAGTCTCAAAAGATATATATGTATTATATTGTTCATTTTGTGATTCGGTATCTCTGCACTGCTTAACTGCATTCCTTATTTCAGAATTTCACCCCGACTGCAATAAAAGTATTGGCCAAGCCATAAGAAACTCAATGTTAACAGGACAAAGATGTTAGCAGAATTAAGTTCCTGGTGTTTTGTTGGACTGAGCCGGCCAAATGGGCCTTCCCAGCCCAGTAGGCCTGTTCAGTATGGCAACTCATTTCATGAAAGAGAGCAAGCTTAGAAAGCAATGCTTTTAAGTCTGGTAAGAATAGATAGAAGCAGAGTGGAGATTTAGTTCAGTGGCAAAATGCCTGCCTGGCAAATATAAGGTTCTGAGTTTGAGTCTTAGTATGAAAGAAAGGAAGGAAGGAAGGAAGGGAGGGAGGGAGGAAGGAAGAAAGGAAGGGAGGAAGGAAGGAAGAAAGGAAGGGAGGAAGGAAGGAAGGAAGGAAGGAAGGAAGGAAGGAAGGAAGGAAGAAAGAAAGAAAGAAAGAAAGAAAGAAAGAAAGAAAGAAAGGAAAGAAAGAAAGAAAAAAGGAAAGAAAGAAAAAGAAAAGATAGCCACCATGTTTCTTAAGCTAATCCTGGAAGTTTTATATTATCACCACTGTGGTTGTCTATTTGTTGGAGATAAGTAGACATACCAAAGAGAAAGGATGACACAGGTGTGTGAATATCATGAGGTAAACATCACTGGGGGACATTTCCTATTAAGCTTGTCCATCTCATTTCTCACTCGGTTTGCATGCATTTTATTTTTATTTAATTAATTAATTTTGATACCAGGAATTGAACTCAGGACCTTGTGCTTGCCAGGCAGGCATTTTGCCACTTAGCATACATCTTAAAATAATTCCACATATTTGAGTTACTGAAATAAATATTAAAACAAATATATTGAGTGAAATTTACCTTCAAAGTAAGTATAGCACAAGAAAGACATCTTTCAAATAAGAAACTGTCTGTAGAATGAATTATTTCCCTTTATTCAGGTTGTGAACATTACTGCAGTATACCTGTAATGGTCCAAGGTCCTACAGCAGTGCTTCATGTGAACTTAACTGAACCGTCTTGAACATATTACTAAAAATAGTAAACTCTCTGCTGAGGTCACCTTACGACAGTGAGAGGAGCTAACCAAAGGCAGGGAAAGAAATACAAATGACTGCAACTGTGGAAGTACTGTTATTGTTAATATAAAACATCACCATGTTTTCCACGGACTGTTCTGAATGTTTTATAGATATTAACTGACTTTATTCATGTAGTAGCCTCATAAAGTAGATAATATTCCTATGTGCATTTTGCAGATTGGGAAACACTCAATGATAGATTTAAGTTACACACTCATAAGTGACAAAGCTGGACTTGAACCTGAGCAGTTTAACTACCATTCTTAAAACACCATAAAATCTATAACACGGCAATTGGTAGTGACTTACTATTGTTGGATTGTGTTTCTGGTTAATCACGTCATCCATCTGATACAGGAGATAGTGTTACCACAGTGAAACTGACAGCAAGGGAATGTGTAGCACTTCTAAATCAGAAAACTAGTGCAGTGCCATGAAGGAGAATGAAAAAACCAGAGACTGGGGGTCTGCATCACAAATGAAAATTCAAATAATTAACCAAAAGTGGTTTAAGCAGCTTATTTCAAAATATTGCATGGTATTAATAAGATGTTTTTCTCTTTCTATAATAACTACAGTTTCTGGGCTTGTCTATGTAAAGCCTCAAATGAGAAAATGATTCATATCGCCAGTACATTTGAGAACATCAAAATAGCTTGCCAACAGTTAACACTTAGACATTACTCTCAATACGTTTGAACTGTGGCTCTAGACTTAGGTAATATCAAGTGTATTCTTTATTTATGGAAATAAAACTTCAACTAAGAAACTGAAAGTCATTTAATAACATTTCATGGTGCTCTGCTGTTCCATAACATTTTATTATGTTGTTAAATTAACATACCAAAGCAAGCTTTGAACAGAGTGTAAGCTGGAGTTTATATCTTTTCCACAATGACCCCAGTGTATACTTTCACAAATAAGAACATTTTCTTGCATAGCCACACTAAAATATTAACATTACAAATTTTAACCTTTATGGAACAATATTATCTTTTCAACTGTCCATATTAAAAATGAAGTTATCAATTGTCCAACAATAATGCTTTTTATAACACTTTAGTGTGTGTTTGCAGGACATAATTCTTTTCAGTTCCCACTCTCTCACCTCTCTCTTCTCTCCCTCTGTCTCTTGGTTTATCTCCCATTTCCTATTATTTATCTTTTATTTAGTCCTTTCTTTGTATTTTGGGTTTCTTTTAAGAAAATGCATTAAGTAACACAAACATAAATAAACAAATACTGTGTTTTTTTTTTGTACAGGCAGTGTTTGTTTATTTTTTGGTACTGAGGATCAAACACTACCTCAGACATTCCAGGCATGTGCTATACCACCAAGCTATAGACCCAGCTACATTTTGTGAGATATATTCTCACATATGAGAATCCAAACAGTATTTGAGCTCCTTTGTCTGATTTATTTCAGTTAACACTATCGTCTTGAGGTGCTCCTATTTTCACACAAATGACTCAAGTTTAGTATAGTACTACACTGTGTGTAAATATTTTTTCTTTAAAAATTCATTTGTTAATGGACAAATAAATCACTTCAGGATTTCATACTAAAGACACATCTCAGCACTTTATTCTTCTTATCTTTTTTTTTTTTTTAATTTTGAGATAGTGTCTGTTTAGGTAAATGAGTTATCAAAGCTAGTCACAAACTTGTGATCTATTTGCTCAGCCTCCCGGAATGCTGGAATTAGAGGCATGCTGTACTATGCCGGGCTTCAAATATCTTTTATTCTTCTCATGAATTCCCCAGAATAATGCTTGGTATTAAGTAACTATCTATGGTCTCCTTTAATCTGTGATACATTTCTTGGAAGAACTATAAGAACGCTATGTCCCACTGGCTGTATAATGACAACAGAGCAGTGATTTTATAAAATATGCCTTGATACATTCATGGTTAGATGTAGGCTTTACATTTTTGACACAAATACTACTACATGTGTGATAATTTGTGCTTCTAAGTGAGTCATATAAACATGTGCATGTAGGTAACATTGGTGACATTAAATAATCTCTTGCATAAAGTTACATAAACTATGATTTTCCATTATATTCTTAAACTTCTTCTTATTAAATGTATTATATAAAATGTGAGGGTATAATTTGAAGCCCCATAGTATAGTATATTGTACTTCCTCAAATATTTTTACACTAGTTTTTAGCACCCTTTGCATTTTGTATCTTCTACATAGCATACATTGTCAGTCTGATATAAAAAAAAACAGCTTTCTTTTCATTTCCTTCATATTTTTATCTCATAATCCATGAATCTTATTTTAGCCTCTAGACCCTTACCTATTACTGCCATTGACTATGTTGTTCAAATTTGTTCCACATTATAGTGCATATTATGCATGAATTCAGTTATTTAATATCTGCTAAGATTAATTTTATGGACAAAGACCAACTTGGAGAGTATCCTGTTTACTTGAAATAAACGTGGGCTTTCATTGTTTCAGGTGAATTTAATCATGATGTTTGATAGTATTGTTTGGATTTTTCCCAACTTTGCATGTTATTTTCTGGTTTGCCTATCATTTGATGAGAAAAGTGTTGATTATGTATTTATATTGTACCCCATTGCTATCAGAAAATATGCCTCTTTAAATTTCTAGGCCTTATTTCTTTAAATAGAAAAATAAACACATGTTTTTGCAGATAACAGTTCTCAACCTGTAGTGGTTTTGTCTCAAGGGACATTTGACAGTGCCTGGAGATATTTTTGATGTCACAACTTTAGAATGTAGTTACTGCTATTGCTGCCAAACAACTTGCAATGTGTAGTGAATTGTTCTACATCTATAGTTACTTATATCTCGCAATATATAGAGCCAACACTGATGAGTTGCACTGTAAAGACAAATTTAACTTCATTAACTTATTAATAAAATTATTTTATTAGTTATTTTCTTGATAATATGTAAGAAAACATATTTAAAGGTCCTAATGGGAAGACTGTCACATTTATTTGCCTGGAATTTTTATATATTGATATCAGAAATGTTATTTTAGAAGATGATTATCAACTGTGTGGAATTACACAATACATATGTGACTAAAAGCTATAATTAATAGAGAGATTAATCATGTGTAGATAATGGATATAAAAACAATTGGAAATTTCCATTTCACATTAAGCTTCATACCATTGCATTCATTCTAAGGTAGAGATCATTTCTATCTTAGCCATAGTTTGGCTTTAAGCATTGCCTGTATACTTGAAAGAAATCAAGCTATCTTCATCTCATGATGTATGAAATTAGCTAATAGAGAACGATTTTAATAATTGCTTCTATAATTTTTAGTTGCTCAATTGCCTACACACACACACACACACACACACACACGCACAGAGGTTTAAATTGAAAGCCAAGTGACCAAAAACTCTAAAATTTCAAGATCTGGATTTCTAAAAAAAATTTCCTTTATGCAAAGGTTTTTTCAATAACTACCTACTGTCAGAGAATAATAATTTTACTCCACTAACTAGTGAATTTCTCACTTTTTTCCTACAGGTTGGGAGGAAATAAATAGAGATTATAGTTATTGAACAGTTTGATAATAATTTTACAAAGCATTATTTTTCTATTATATTTAGTATATAACTGTGAACTACTGAAGCTATGATTCTAAAGTCTCCCAACTAATGTGCATAATATCTCTTATCACCATCCCATTTCATAAAATAATATATTTACCTCATTCTTATTATATTAACAACTTCTTTTTAACCCTAAAACTACAGTAATTTATGGATTTTAAGTCATGCTGACGAAACATTGGTTTAAAACATACCTCCCAAACATCAACTCTTGACACACTCTTGCATATTTGCCTATTTTTACATAAAACAAGAATATTAAGCTAGACGTGGTGGTACACACCTGTAATTCCAACAACTTGGAATGTTAAAGTCAGAAGAATAAAATGTTTGGGTCTAGTATGGGAAAATTAGCATTGTAGTTTTTCCCAGTATGTTATTTGAGGTCCCTTGTTTTTTAGGTATTATGGAGACTGTGAAATATTTTAGTAGAACATCTACTTGAAATAAATTTTATTAATTACACATATATAAAAGTGATTATTGTACTATGTATTGTTATAAGTAACATAATTCAGTGATTAACATTGAAAGTAACAAGCCTGTGTTTTTGTAAGATGTAAATATGGTATTACAGCACAATGGATGAAAATTCTAGTCAGATGCCTACTCAACTCACTGTAATATATCAATGGAATATTTTATATACATGAAATTTTTGTACATGATAATGATTTTTCAGCATTTCACTATGGCATCTAATTTTGTGGCATGTTATCACTCTCAAAAAGTGGTTACGATTTTCCAAAGAGGGAGGACTGGTAGGCAGCAAAATGATCCTCTCTGAGAGAGACAGCTTAAATGCCAGAATAGAACATCCTGGAGAGACCCAAACAGAGAGAGATGGACTCTCTCAACCCAGGAAGAAACTAAAGTGAAAAAAACCACTCAAATATTAGGTCCCGGGGCTAACATTAGTGAAGCTAAGATCAGCGAGCACAGCGCCCCCCTTGAGCCATCTGAATTCCTGCCTGAGACCGACCTGACCAACTGAATCATGCCACTGCGGCTGGCTTAAGTGGCCGGAGTGTGGAGCTGAACAGCCCTGTGCACGGCTTGCCTGGAACTGGCCCTGCAAGCAACCCACCCAGAGGCACCGTGAATTCGCACCACAGTCACGCTGAAGTCGGAGGTCCGGGAGCCCAGCAGTTCTCAGGGACTGGCATCAACACATGGTGAGTGATGGGAATAAGACCCTCCCACGGGAAAAGGGGAACCAACTGGAAGAATGTTGGATTTGGGCAGGACAGCCCTAACTCTATAAGGAAGTGACTTCAGTTGGTTGTTCCCCTCACCAAGTAGATTGCTGGGATCTGCTGGGACTGGGCTGCACTCCTGGCTGGGACCCAGTGGGTCGCTACAAATTAATTCCCTGAGCATGGTGCACACTGATACAGTGAAGGCCTACAAAGGTTGACTGGCCCAGAGGGGAGGAGCCAGCACACACTGCCCTTACTTGAACTTCAATCGCTGATAGAAGACTCCAGAGGGCAGAAACCCCTAGCCTGCATGCTCCAGAAGAGCCTTAACCAACAAGAAAAGGGGCTGGGAATTACATTGTACACTTATCTGGAAGAAACCAAAAACATGTTGAGAGGGAGAAATAAGAAAAAAAACCCAGCCCCCAACCCTGAGAACATTGATCCAGGAGAGGTAAATACAAAAGAGATTGAGGGCAGCAAACATGCAACATCAAACACAGCATTAGTGACATAAAGAGATATCTTCAGGACCTCGTAAGTGGGACCAAAACTGAAATATTAATTCAAATTAAAAAAGAGATAAGTAGATTAATAAAAGAAAGGCTGGGCACCTCTCAAGAAGACACAGACAGAAGAATGAAGGAACACAAAAGGAGAGAAACGTTTAATGAAGAATACAAAAAACCTCTAGAATTCATGAATCAGATTCAAAGAGATTATCAAGAAACTTAAGACTCCATAGAAAGCTGACAAAACTGCTTGAAAGAAACCAAAGATAGACTATCAAAAATTGAACACAGGCTTGCAGTGTGTGATCATGAAAGGGAAGATCTCTTAAAAATAACAAGAGAGGAAGCAGTAACTATACAAACACTAGAAGACAACAAGAGGATCTATAACTTAAGAATAAAGCATCTGAAAGAAGAAGCAGGAGTCAAAACAGAGAAATTGCAAAGACTATTCACAGAAATTATTAAGGAAAATTTCCCAAGCATAGAAAAGGGAAGTGATATGTAGATGTATGAAGCATACAGAACTCCAGCCACCTACAACCCAAACAGAGCTACACATAATAATAAACAGACACATAATAATCAAGATCCCAGAAATTCAATATAAGAACAGAATATTAAAAGCCATCAGAGAAAAGAAACAGATCACCTATAAAGGAAAACCCATCTAAATCATGGCAGACTTCTTGACATAGACCATCACGTCAAGAAGAGCTTGGAGTGAAGTAATTCAAGCCCTGAAGGAGAACAACCTCCAGCCCAGATTGATGTATCCTGCAAAACTCTCTCTAGAAATTAATGGAGAAACAAGATGCTTCCATGACAAAGAGGAACTAGGAGAATTTGTGACCACCAATCCAACCCTACAAAAAATACTGAAGGACATTTTAGAGAGAGAGAGA
>PVJX010026988.1:0-25306 GCA_004027295.1 Dolichotis patagonum | reverse complement strand
ACATACTTCCTCCCTCCTTCACTCCCGCCAAAGAGTTGAGCCCGCCCAACTGTTGCTTAGATACTCCCGCCAAAAGAGTTAATACCACCCATAGTTGCCTAGTTACCTGACTACATCATATGATCTCACTTCCTCATTTCTGCCTTCTATATAAGCCATGTTCACTTCCTCAATAAACGAGACTTGATTGGAATTGCTCAACTTGTCTCCATCTCTCTTTCCTCTTGTCCCATTTTCATCCCATCCCCGTTCCCCCTCCAGGTTAGACCCACGGATTGATCCGCAGGCCAGATCACCTAACCATGAGCAAGGAGTATCTTTCCATTTTGTTTTATGTTCTTCCATCCTCTTTTTTAGAGTACTGCATTTTTTTATCTAGCTATCCATTTATTTATTTATTTATCTGTACTAGGGATTGAACTCACAGCTGTGTACTTGAAAGGCAGGAGCTTATGGCGTTGAGCTAAATCCTCAGCGAGTACTGTGTTTTTCAATGTATAGTTCCTTTAAATCTTATGTTAGAATGATTCCAAAGTATTTCATTTTTTGTGTGCTATTGTAAGGTATGTGATTGCCCTAATTTCTCTTTGCTAGTTTGTTGCCTGTGAACAGAAATGCCATTAATTCTGTTAGTTTTGGCTTTCTATCCAGCTACACTATTGAATTTGGTTATTAAATCTGTAAGTCTTTTGGTGGAGTTTTGGGAGTCTTCCTTGTAGAGTATCATCTCATCTGCAAATAATAATAACTTAAACTCTTCTTTTTCTACCTTTATTCCTTTTATTTCTTTCTCTTGTCTAATTTCTCCATAAATGTGTCCAGAATTCTATTGAGTAGAAGGGGTAACAGAGGACATCTTTGGCTTGTTTCTGATATTAGAATGAAACATTTCAGTTTTTGAACATTTAGTATGATGTTAGCTGTTGGTTTGTCATAGATTAATTTATTAGATTAAGATAAAGACGATCTATTCCAATTTTCTGCAGGTTTTTTTTTGTATCACAAATGAGTATTAGAGTTTGTGAAGTGTTTTTTCTGCATTTATTGAGATTATCATGTGACTTTTGTCTTTAGTTCTGTTAATATGGTATATTACATTTTTTGATTTGCATACGTTGAACCATCCCTGCATCCCTAGTATGAATCCAAATTTGTCATGGTGTATAATCTTTTTTATGATTTGCTGCATTCTGGTTGCCAGTATCTTACTGAGTATTTTTGCATCTATGTTCATGAGAGATATTGGTTTATAATTTGCTTTTTTGGTTGGGTTCTTCTCTGGTTTCGAAATCAGGGCAATACTTGCCTGCAGAGATGGTTTTGGAAGTGTTGCTTCCCTTTCTAATTTCCTTCAAAAGTTTTAGCATTAGAGTAATTAATTCTTCTCTAAATTTCTTTCAACAGTGAATCCACCCTGCCTGGAATTTTTCCTTTTTTTTTTTTTTTTTTGTACTAAGAATTGAACTCATGATCTCACACTTGCCAGGCAGGTGCTATGCCACTGAACTATATCCCTTTTCAATTTCATTGGCTTATGTTGGATTATTTAGAATTTTTACTTCTTCTTTATTTCCTTTAGGAAATTGGATTGTGTCTAGGAATCTGTCACTTTCTTCTGTATTTTTCTTCTTATTGGAATATAGGGTTTTGTAATGTTAGGTTTGTGGTGCAGTAAGAAAGAAGATATAAAATAAATATAGCCTTTATTCCAAGGATGTGGAGAGAAGTCCACGACTACAGACAACCTGGCATTCTCTGACCACAATGGCAGTACGGTATATACATATAAACTCAAGGAGGTGGCACTTAGGGCGGGCAGTGATGACGCACAAGGGGATGACTGGGATTTTCTGTGCCTACAAACAGGAAGAGGAGTTGCAATTAAGGCTGGGGAAGAAGCGGAAGTGGTAGGCGTTCCCACTTTGGCCTTCTGTCACCTTAGACTACTGTAGGTATCATACGTACCATAACTGTATGGTAATTTATACTAGGACAAGAACCTTTCATGTAGCAGGTATTATCATCTGAATTTCTGTTGTGATTTCCCCTTTTTCATCTTTAATTGCTTAAATTTTTGTTTTTTCTCTCCTCTTTTGGTCGAGATTGGCTAATCATTTATTCATTTTATTAATTCTTTCAAAGAAACAACTTTTCAATTCATTGACTTTTTGTATTGCTGGCTTTTGCACTATCTCATGCTCACTGATTCCAATCAACTTATGTTATTCTTCTTTGTTTTAACTGTTGGATTGATTTTTTATGGTTCTTCGCCTTTTTAAAATTAACTTTCTTTTCCTGATGGCTAGTCATGTTCCTGTCTTCTAGGTCTGATAGTCTATCCTCACTTTCCTTCAATCTGTTGTGCTTACTTCAGTGGAGTTTTTAATCTCCTGGATTTCTATTTTGGTTTGTTTCATTGATTTCATTTCTTGCCCATAATGTTTTCCATTATTTTCCTAAGCTCCTCTATTTCTAATCTGCATATGTTTTAATTTCTTTAATTTTTATTATCATTTCTTCCTGTATTTTATGTATGATTTTTTCTATGGATTCTTCATTTGTTTTTTCACTTCTACCATTGTCATTTCAGAGAGTTCCAGTGGTTGACTTCTGATTTCCTCTATATCTTTGTGTTCTGTATTTGTCCTGGGTGGTCTGGGTATGTGGGGATACATTTTACTCCTTCTTTTTGTCATTTTCTATTTTTATTTCATTTTATTTTCTGTGTTGTTGCTTGTAGACTTCTTACATTATATAGCTTTATCCCTGTTATTGGAGCTTTCCTAGGTTATGTCTGTTTCTCAGGGATGTCTTCTAGATATAATATTTCTTGGTATTTTTCTCTATCTCAAGAACCTACCTTCCCAAAATATTAGAATGTGGAGTTGCTATTTATTTGACTCAAGGCTTATTCCTTTCTTACTGGACTATGGTGATGGTTATGATCCCTTGTAATCTCAGTATTGTCATACAAAGAAGGAAAAATGATTTTAACAGGTATGGCATCTTGGTTGAATTAGTGCAGTTAGCAATAACAATAGACTCAAGCACAGACTGGCTACGGAAAAACGGTGATAGCTATTAGCCTGACATCTTTAACTGTAAGTGCAAATTCTATACTGATATAATATAATCCAACTGATATCAGGAACTTGTATATAATGATTTTCCATTTAGTAGAGTGACTTTATCCGTGGAGGGCTTTCAAGGAGTCAGGGGTAGGATAGAGAGCTGGATGAGGTTTAATAGAGTAGGGGTTAATTTTTTGTGCATAGTGTGATCATCCAAATTTTGGATAACTGTAGGATACAAGATTAAGACATGGGAAGAAAAAGCCAAGGAGTATTGAAGTGAACCAGAAAGGAGGTAGAAAATATTTACCCACATGAAATTTTCATAAAATCAAGTTTGATAGTTGATGAAAAAGAGGAAGAGGACTAGCAAATTAATACAAAGTGAAAGTTAGAGATCTGCATCATGAATGAGATGGAAAAGAATGTAGAAAAGACAAGAAAAAGAAAAGAAAATAGAAAAAAAAACAGCAACCAAAAGTAACTGCACAGAAAAAAATACAAGCTTTCAGAAAGAAAATCAAAACAGAGCAAAACAGAACAGATTAAAAAGAGAGAAAAGAAAAGGAATAGAAACAAAAACATAAACAACAAAACAAATGAAAAAATATAAAAGTAAAAAACAAAGCAAAATATGCTAACCAGGCAGCCTACTAAGAGGAAAAGCCATCAGACAGAAAAAGTAAAAGTAGTGAGAATCCTCCAGCATCTACAGTTTTGTGGTAGGCCCAATCTGATACCAGAATGTGTACTCTAGCCAAGATTTCACATGGATTTGTGATGGTTTTAGGTCTCATCTTTGTCTCTGGGTTTGGGGAATACAATTTGTTTTCTATGGCTGGAGTTCTCCCCAGTCATTTAAAAAAGAAAAAAGAAAGGAGAGAAAAAAATCACAAAAATAGGGAAAAGAAAATAAATGTACAGAAGGTGATTCTATCTGTCCACTTGTATTTCATGTGTCTTTGTCCCCAAGCACCAAGCTGGTTCACCTGACTTACCACCTGCTGGCTCATACTGTTACTTACTGTTGCTTCACTTTTATTGGCCACCAGTCCTGCCGGTCCAATGTGTGCGCGCTAGCCAGGGTTCTTCTGTGTTCCTGGCTTTCCCAATGGCCTCCTGTCCCCGAGTGCCATCAATGGAAGTAGTAGGAGCCTGTCTCAGACTCACTTCCTGCCAGTCACTATAAGCTGGGTCAATGGTGCTAATGGGAGTCCAACTTGGGGCCCCTTTCCGCCAATCACCACAGCTCTGTGTCAAACGTAAGATTTTTGAATGAAAACAAGGATTCTCATGTTTAACATGTGTTGTACAACTTGTTAAAACTGCAATTACTAGCCTCACAGTCCAGAATTTCCAACTCAGTAGACCTGAAGTAGGATTCTATAATTTCTAACTAGAAGATGATACTGATATTGTTGGCCTAGATGTTACAGTTTGATAAATGTTGAACTAGAATAAAAGGAATTTTGACAAAATTATCTAAGGGTCAGTAAATACATAAAGCTTTCATAGTAATCGCAATATGTACAAATGTTTGTATGCACATGGTCATTTACATCCTTCAACAATCTTATTCCTTCTTACATATACACATTATTTGCTCTTGAGCAACTTGCTTCAAAGTCACCTCAAGATATATTGTAAAGTTTAAAGAATTAATTAAGCATTTTAAAGTTCGAAGACAGTGAGTGCATAGTCTATTATTTAGTTTGTTATAGTTGTAGAGTAGTTAGTAAGAATTCAAGTCATGGAATTATTAATGGGGAAACACTGATACTATACAATTAAGATACAATTTCCAATTCTTAAAAAGATTATATATCATAGTATATATTTTGGTGTGCAAGATTGCTTCTATAGGTATAAACACTCATTGAATATACACTAGGCATCATATAAGCATGGCATAGATTACAAAGAAGTCAAGATTCAATGAGTATGTTTCAACCGTTTCAGGTAATGAATATCCCAGGTGCCATGCTTGTGCTGTGCTATAGTACAAGAAATGGGATCCTCAGGAAGGCATGACCATGCTGTGAAAATATATTGATTTACAGGAATTCTTTTCTTCTAGTGCTGCAGGAAGTTGATTAATTAATTTAAGAAAGGATCTCATTATGTAGTCTACGCTGGTCTCGAATTCGCTATGTAGCCAGAATGACCTAACCCACAGTGATCTTCTTGCCTCAGCATCTTGAGTGCTGGATTACAGGTGTGCATCATCACAACTGGCTGAAATTTATTTTTGATTGATATTTACATAAAGAAAATCAACTATGTCATATAATGTAGTTATAAATATCGCCCTACATTATCACAGCAATTACCATGAATCATATCATCATTATGTGCAAAATTGTAATGATGCACAGTCAGGAATTCTTTCAATTTATAATATGTGGTAATTTTCTCCTAGACATAAATGTTTGAAAATATACATGCTGTACTGTCATTTCCATATGTGGAAAGTGTATGTGCATATGAACTTTTTCACAGGGAAAATTAAGGTCCACACTAGAGACTACTTACAGCAGAGAACTCATTTCATAAAGCACATTTTCAGCTGGATGCGTGGTGCACAACTGTAATCCCAGCCTTTGGGAGGGTGAGGTAGGAACGTTGCCCTGAGTTTGAGGCCAGTCTGGGCTATATAACAAGTTCAAATGTTTTAGCAAAGTACTAGTACACACGTGTTTAAATATCACATTGCCACTCTGGTGTGAGAAACTGCATGTGTAGACAAGAAACAAAATATGTAATAGATATTGTAAAATAGAAAATGAGAATGTGGAAAGAAGGGAAAGAAAAAAACGATAAAATAGAAGCAAAGCTTTGTAAATATGAATGGGAAGAACTAATAAGGAATAGAGAGGGCAATGGAAAAAAAGAACTAAACTCTGCAATGGAAATGGGAAAAAAACAACTAAAATACATCACTTACAAGTACAAGTTTCCTATGATGAATATGATCATTATGTATATTTACATTGTAGCAATCAACTAATTAAAATTTTTTTAAAATGAATCATTGGTGAGCCAAGGTATTAGTTTGTAAGAAAATGTACCGTACACAAATAAATGGATAATTCTGTCATGACTTAGTATGTTGCATGTATAATCTCAAAGATATGGCATTTGGATCTTATAAAAAATTATTAAGTATATTGCCAGGGGGATGCAATTTTAAAGAAATGCAGAAGTCTAGAACTTTCAAATCAAAACAAAAACAGTAAGGAAAACACTGAGAGAGTCTTACATTATGTAAATTAGTTGTATTTTACAACTGGCTACCAAGTCATGGTCTCTTTAGTATAGCTCGATTTTCTGATGTTCATTCCAATCTTATTTCTAGTTTTAATGTCTCACAATTAACTAGTATTATGTTGGTATTTATGAAGATAAACACTTTAAGGAATCTCTAACATAATTATTTAAGAAAATGTAAACAAAAAATCTTAGAGACTATAGTAAGTATAGACTTCCATTTTACTCAGTGTGGTACACTAAAATGAACAATTTGATAAATTAGCTAAGTCTGGATTCAAGAAAAAAATTTAAAGTAAGTGTAAATAGTGAGGCAGTACAAAAAGGAAGACATACAGAGAACAACATGATGGGAGGTAGTACATGCTTGGAAACAACCTTTTCTGTGAGAATTTCCAGTATGCCTATGACAACATCAGCTGTTCTTTGGTGACTTCATGAAATATAGTGGACTGCAGGAAGTATCAGAGGAACTTAGGTAGGGGTCTCTAACAGAAAACCTGCATATAAAAATGAAATTCATAGGTCTATAGGACACAATGGTTGCAAGCATGAAATTAATTTTTTTTTATCTAGGAAAATAATTTTTGTGTCTAAATTTCATAGTGATTGGAATTTTTTCTGTAAAGGAGCAGAAATAAAATATTTTGGATTTATTCCCTGTCATAACTGCTGAAAAATGAGTTTGTTACTGTGTATGTCTGGGAGAAAAAGATTAAATCTAGAAGGAGTGCTTAGACCTTGCTTACCAGTGTGATGAGCATATGGTGTTTTCTTTAATTGTTATTCATTATTTTACTTTATATACAATTTAGTATATGTAAAAAATTCATAGCAACATGTGTTATACCTTTGAATTCAGTCATTGATATTGAATTTACTAATTTTCAATGCTAATATAGAGCTCAAAACATAACTTCAGCATGCAATGATCACAAATTAGAGCACATTTACCACCCATTAATGGTTCACAAGCAGGTCTTCAGACAAAATTTGTACACCAGAAATTTCATTACCTGTATTACTTATTATGCATTTTATCGGCTCATGCTTTGTTTATTTTAAATCTTAAATTCTCAATTTCCTAAAGCACATAATATTAAAGGTAAATCCCTAAGAATCTGTCTCTTACAAATTCCAATATCTTGTGCTTATTGGCTTCTCCATTATTTTTAGACATGTATTATCACAGCCCCCAGACATTTATTCAAACAGTTCAATATCGTCCAGATTCAGTAAAGATTCTACTGTATGTTCCAGGTGTATTTTAAACAATTTTGATGTTGTACCTTATGAAATTTGCTTGGATCGACACTGGCAGTGTTCATAACTGTAAAGCAAACTATTTAGATCAAGACAATTATAAATTACAGCATCTGGAAATTAAATGCTTGCAAAGAAAGTTTTGTATCCAAGTTTACAGCATTTCAGATTTGAACATCACTTCACACACACAAACACACACACACATTAAGTGAACTTGTCTTTATAAAATGCTTACATTCATGTCTACTACTTAGTGTATGATCAAAAGCATCTTCTGAACAAATAAATGCTCAAGTATAAAATATATGCAGTGCCAATTACCTAAATGCTTGATGACTTCTAATGACATCATGACCAAATTTGGTCCACTTTTACTTCCTCTTCTCCAGAGAATTAGAATATTGATACTTTATTTTTCAACAAACATAGCCAAAGATGTTAGTCAAATGATTAGCAGAAAGATAAAGTGGACCCTTCTACAAATTTAGTGAACATAGTTTTGAACTTATCCAATTACTTCAAAAGCTTCAGAGAATAGAAGAAATTCTGGCAAAGTCTGCATGTTCAAAATTACAGGCTATGTTTTGCAAAGATTGATGAAATTCTGTGATGAATTTGATCAACGTGCTCACAAAAATGAGAAAGTTCAGGTCAAGCCAAAACCTTATTATATTGGTGCTTGTATCCACTCAACTATAATATCCACTGCCAAAAGAAACAAAGGAAAAATGCATTCATGCCTAAGTTACTGAGATAAACTGATTAAATTGAATTTTTTTACAGCAAACAGATTATGAGAAAATTAAAAAGGGTTAAATGGATATTTAAATTAACCTAACACTTATTTCATCAGATTTCTTACCAAATATGATTGCAAACTTAATTTAGGCTTTTCCTTTGTGAGGAGAGACTTCAAAGGTAGTTTGAACTTGTTGTATTGTTTCAACCTTAAAGAGGTTATTACTTAATAAACACCAGTGTCATTAAATTAAAAAATAAGTATGATAACTAAGCACAATTTGATCATTCTTGCTAGCAATTATTTAACTTTCAAATCATTTAATCCAATCACTTGAAGTCTAAAAGTTGACATATGTACAGATGAAATCTGTAAACTTATAAAATATTTTTTAAAAAAGAAAGAAACATAAAACAGACAATCGGTGCATGCAAGATACATTGATGAGAGCTAAATTCAACACACTTTAAGGAGAAACAGGACACTTTTATAGCCTCAAAATGTCTTTTCCACTGTTTAACACATACTGTTTAGATTTATGTCACACACTCTTCTGTACTCTTTACTCAGCAAAGGAAGAGTTTGAATCCCTTCTCTTAATGAAACTGCTCTTAGTGGGTTGTTTTTCTTAACAAGCAGAATGTAAATTGGGACAGAAGACTGAAGAAAAGTGGCAAGTGTTCTTTGTGGACATCAAAAGATTACTTTTGACAAGATGCACCACTTAATCTTCTGCAACAAGTAAAACTTATCATTTCTACTCTATATATCCCTTCCACAAAATCTATACTTCCAGACTGTTATAAGAAACCATCAAATGTTGAAACTAATCTATAAAATGGCCAGTCATTATTCTGGAAAGTTCCAAGGTCTTAGGTGACAAATAAACTGTTCACAGATCAGGAGATTAAAGGGATGAAAAAAATGCCTAAATGTGTTACAGCATTTAACCCTTGAAATGATCAATGGTGGACTTGTGGAACTACTGGACATATTTGAACCAAGTCAATTCTTTTATTAAGAAAAATTTAGTCAATTTATTTTTTTAGTTTTGATAAATATATCACAGTTGTGTAGGCAGTTAATTCTAGCTAGAGTTCAGTGCAGGTTACACTGTGTAGGATATTTTGCAAGATAAAGTAGTTGTAAAACCATTTTTAAAAGCATTTCTTTCTCCTGTGTTACTAAGGGTGAATATATTCTTTCTTAACTGAAAATGGAAACTTGTCCTAAGAACTTGCTTGGATCGACACTGACAGTGTTCATAACTGAAAAGCAAACTATTTAGAACAAGACAATTATAAATTATAGCACTGAAAATTAAATACTTGCAAAGAAAGTTTTGTATCCAAGTATACAGCTTATCGGGTATTCTAACTGCAGTTTTTGTTTATTTAGCATCCATTGTACACACCATGTCAAACTCGTTTCATCTTTTACTATTTAAACATTTTACTTGTATGCATAAATACTGCATCATAATCCTTTTTTCTTTCCTTTCTTTTTCCTCTCCTATATACCCCCTTTCTCACATCCCCTTCCATTCTCTGCACAGTGTATCTTCTGTTTCCTCTTATCTTTTATCATTCTTTCATAAATAATTTATTTTTTGGATTTTGTGTATAAGGAAAGGCATGGAATATTTAATTTTCTCTGTCTGATTTATTTCATTTAGCATTAAGGACTTCAGTTGCACCCACTGTCCTGCATGTAACTGAAATAAATTTATCCATCTTTATGGCTTAGTTTTTATGTATATATATATATACATATATGTATAGAGAGAGAGAGTGAGAGAGAGAGTGGGACAGAGAGAGAGAAACAGAGAGATACATATCTATATATACATATAGATACACATAGATATATATATATATAGATACACATATCTACATATAGATATAGATACACATAGATAAGTATATTTATATCTATATCTCTCTCTCTTTCTCTCTCTCTCTCTATATATAATCACTTTTCTTTACCCACTTTTCTTTATTCTGTTGATAGAAATGTAAGGTGCTTCAAGATTTACCTACTGTGAGTTATGCTGCTATGAACAGGGATATACATGTATCATTATCATCTGGTGTCAGTAACTTTTTGGGGGAGACACCAAATACATGGAGGTATGGTGGAGTTCAATGCAATCTCTATGTGTACTTACCTGAGGAATCTCTGTCCTGGTTTTCACAGTGGTTACACTATTTCCTATTTCCTTACATAGTGTAAAAAGTTTCCTTTTTCTCCACAACTCAACCAGAATTTGTGGCTTTGTGGGTCTTTGATGATATTTTTTCTGGAGTAAGATTGTATCTGAGGGTTCTCAGGATTTCTTTAAGGACCTATTTGCCAAATGCTTTTTCATGTACCCATTTTCCAATTTTACTTCCTATTTTGAAAAGTGTCCATTCAATTAAACTGCTTATATATTGATTTAGTCTTTTATTTGTGGGAAGCTAGTTTGTTTGTCTTTTTACATATTCTAGATAGTAGTCTTCTGAGGATTGACTGACAAAATTATTTTTTCATTCTTATATGCTGTCTCTTCATTTCCTTAACTTTTTCTTTGGCTGCACGGAAGATTTTTAATTTGATATAGCTCCAAATGTTAGTTTTTGGTTTTATTCCTTGTGTAGTTGGAGTTTTGTTCAGCAAGTTCTTGTCTATACCAATGTCTGCAAAAGTAAAATTCTGTTCCTTGGTCCCAAATGTCCCGTTATAATACTCATTCCTCTAACATTTCACTTGTCAATCTATGCTACCATAATGGAATAGCTAAGAGCAGAAAAAGTCTTGGTTAAGTGATTTAAGGAGGTACATTTCCCCTGATCACAGGGATTAATTTTTTTTGATGTTTATATCATGAATCCACCAGATCTATGGAAACAAAGTAAGACCTTTTTTTCTGAGACAGTGCCTGAAAAATAGCCATTCTTTTTTACTTGATTTGTGTGACAAAAAGGGAAAGAATTCTATAAGCATAATTAAGAAAGGTGAACAAAGCAATAAAGATACTGTAGTAACATTCTAAGGTTGATCAAATTGATTCTCATATTCCCTCTACTCCTGGGGTCTTCAATTGTATTATCTGAATAAGTCTTCTTTGGCTTAAAATATATTGGATTCACTTTTATGACTCATGGACCCAGTGAATAGTATTATTAAATAAAATTAATGTGATAGGCATGTGAAATGTTTAGTTGAGGAAAAAAAGGAGTAATACAATGTGTTTGTTACATTTGGATCTAGAGTCAGGTGACAATTAACAAATGTGAATTAACTGTTAATAGTACTTATTGCTATTATTATTGTTTTTGTTATTTTTTTTTTAATACCAGGGGTTGAGCTCATAATCTTGCACTTGTCAGGCAGGCTCTTATACCGCTGAGCCAAATCCCCGGCCCTGGTTAGCATTACCATTAACAGGATTTTACTGTAACATACACTTTATGTTTTGGGAAGCAGTGTTATCATGTACTGCAGCTTTTTTATTTGCTGAAAATGGTCATTCACATAGAAATAGTCTCCAAGATTTTGTGTTGTAGTCAGGGTTTACAAAGGAAAAGATTTACTACAGGGTCCATAATTTGCAGTATTGTTTTACAGTATTCACTCCAGCAGTCAAATACCGTAGGGCACAGGAGGTCCAAAATGAACCATAGCCATCCTCTGGGACAGCAAGGATCCCAGCTTCTCTGTTAGTACGAACTTCTGAGTTTATAGCAAGAAAACCAGAGTAACCAGCTTCTCAGGGAGGATCAACAGCATACCATCCTCCCCTCCAGTTCTCTTTTATACTGTTGGCAACAGTCCTCAGGTGAGCCTTCCACACCAAGAGCCACAGTGATTCAGCTCAGCTGGGTTACAAGCTGACTTTTAGTTAATCCACCACACTTTGCATGTATGTCATTCGATATTGTGTAAGTGCATGTTCCAAATAACTTTTCTTATGGGCAGAACTATCATGCTAAAGTGATAGAGACATGTCAATCTCCTGTTTAGAAAACTTCAGTAATTCGCACTTGCTAGAAAATTCACGTACCTTTTCTGGATTTATCAATATTTTCCAATACTAGGCACTTATTAGTTCGGGTGGCACTTCTCATTAGATCAAATTCATTCCTGTCTTACATTTGACCACATGAGCATCCTTCACTTATTCGTTTTACTTTTTCAGTGCCTTAATCTCTTCCAGGAATTATTTTGAACATCATTGTTTACACTTTTTAATTTCCTTTTTGGATGTAACTCCAGTATATCTTTTACAGTTTAATACATAAAAGCTGTGGATCATATCACTATTAAGGTTCTGAAGTTTGTTATGCACACCCATGAAAATATGAGTGTATACAAATCTTTTTTAAAAAATTTTATATAAAAAAGAGAAAAGTCAGAAACAGAAGATGGGTCAACAATCCCTCAGACAAAGGGCTTATATCCAGAACATATAAAGAACTGAAAAACATCAAGCCCCCCAAATTCAAAGACCCTCTCCAAAAATGGGCATCTGAGATTAACACACAGGTCTCAGATGAAGATATACAAATGACAAATAAATACATGGAGAAATGTTCACCATCACTGGTCACTCGAGAAATGCACATTAAAACAGCATTTAGATTTCATCTCACCCCGGAAAGCATGCCTGCCATCAAGAAAACACCTCATAACAAATGTTTGTGAGGATATGGGGGGAAAGGAACACTGCTCCACTGTTGGTGGAAGTGTAGACTGGTGTGCCATTATGGAAATCAGTTTGGAGATTTCTCAGAAGTCTAGGATTGGAAGTTCCATTCAATCCAGCTATTCCCCTCCTGAGTATTTTCCCAGAAAAACTGAAAAGGTCATATCACAGTAATACATGTGCACCCATGTTCATAGCAGCACAATTTGTGATAGCTAAAATTCTACCACATCAACAGAACCAAAAATAAAAATCACATGATCATCTCAATAGATGCAGAAATAGTTTATTTTTGTTTTGTTTTGTTTTTTGTACCAGCGATCAAACTCAAGACCTCACTCTTGCCAGGCAGGCTTTTATGTCACTGAGCTAAATCTCCAGCCCAGAAATAGCTTTTCATGATCAGCAATATGCATTCATGGTAAAAACCCTGCAGAAATTCAGAATATACAGTATGTACCTCAATCTCATAAAGGCCATTTATGACAATCGAACAGCCACCATTATGCTAAATGGTTCAAAACTGAAAGCCTTCACTCTAAAATCAGGAACAAGACAAGGATGTCCACTATCACCACTCCTACTCAATATAGTTCTAGAAATATTGCCAGAGCAATCAGGCAAGAGGGAGAAATAAAAGGAATAAAAATAAGAAAACAAGAAGTTAAATTATCATTATTTGCAGATGACATGATACTCTACATGGAAGACCCAAAAAACTCCATTAAAAGACTACTAGAGGTAATAAACAAATTCAGCAGTGTAGCCGGATACAAAGTCAGTGCTCAAAAATCAGTAGTATTCCTCTACACAAAAAAATTTCCCTGAGAGAGAATTATGGAAATATCACCTTTCACAATAGCATCTAAAAAAATTAGATACTTAGGAATAAACCTAACCAAGAATGTAAAAGATCTATATGCTGAAAATTATACTACTCTAAAAAAGGAGATTGAAGAGTATATTAGAAAATGGAAGGATATTCCTTGTTCTTTGTTAGGTAGAACCAGCATTGTCAAAATGGCCATACTCCCAAAACCGTTATACAGATTCAATGCAATCCCAATGAAAATGCCATCAACATACCTTACAGATCTAGAAAAAATAAAATTCATCTGGAAACAGAAGAAACCTAAAATAGCAAAGGTAATTCTGGCCAACAAAGGCAAGACAGGAGGCATCTCAAGTCCTGAGTTGAAACTATATTACAAAGCCACAGTAATAAAATCAGCATGGTACTGGCAAAAGAATAGACCCAAGGATCAATGAAACAGAGTAGAAGATGCAAACACTACTACAAAGACACTCAACCACCTGATATTTGACAAAGGGGCTAAATGTGTTCACTGGAAAAGGATAGCTTCTTTAATAAATGGTGTTTGAAAAATTGGCTTTCCACATGCCAAAGACTGAATATAGACCCATGCCTATCACCATACACTAAACTAAAGTAAAAATGTATCAAGGATCTAAATATGAAAACAGAAACACTAAATCTACTGGAAGACAAAGTAGGTAAAAACCTTGGAGATATAGGGGTAGTCAGAGAACTTATTGATTTGCATATGTTAAGCTATCCCTGTATTCCTGGAATAAATCCCACTTGGTCATGGTGTATAATCTTCTTGATGATTTGCTGCATTCTATTTGCTAGTATTTTACTGAGAATCAAAGTTTTATTGAAAATCAATGTATTTTACTTTGCATCAATATTCATTAGTGAGATTGGTCTATAATTTTTTTTTGGTTGGGGTTTTCTCTGGTTTTGGTATTAAGGTAATATTTGCCTCCAAGAATGATTTAGGGAGGACTGTTTTTCTTTCAATTTCATTGAAGAGTTTAAGGAGTGTTGGAAATATATCTTCCCTAAATTTCTTATAAAATTCAGCCGTGAATGCATCAGTACCTGGGCTTTTCTTTGTTGGTAAGTTTTTTTTATAATGTTTTCAATTTCATAGCTGATATTGGGTTATTCAAAATTGCTATATCTTCTTGGTTGAGCTTTGGTAGTTCTAGAAATCTGTTTCTAGAAACATGTTTCTAGAAATGTTTCTAGAAATCTGTTTGTTTCCATTGTGTTCTCCACCTTATGGGAGTAGATCTTTTCAAAGTAGCTGTTCATGATCTTTTGAATTTCTATGAGATCTGTAGTCCCTCTTCTCAGTCCTTATTGCATGGATTTGGTTTTTTTCTTTCTTTTTCTTGATAAGGTTGGCTAGAGGGTTATCAATTTTGTTTATCCTCTCAAAAAACCAGCTCTTTGATTCATTAATTCTTTGTATTGTTTTTTTTGTTTCAATTGCATTAATTTCTGCTCTAATCTTTACAATTTCTATGAGTTTTGGGTTTCACTTGATCTTCCTTTTCTAGGAGCTTGAGATGTAGCATTAAGGTTTTTTTTTCTTTTTGCTTGTTCCATTTTCTTTCTGGAAATAATACTTTTTTTTTTCCTTTGGTGTTACTGGGACTTGAACTCCCAACCGTGCACTTGCAAAGCAGGTGCTTAAGCTGCTGAGCTAAATCCATGGCATGTTCTGTTTTCTTGATGTCACTATTTATTGCTATAAATTTTCCTCTTAGGACTGCTTTCATTGCATACCAAAGGCTACAATATGTTGTGTCTGCATTTTGATTGTATTTTAGGTATTGTTTTATTTCTTCTTTAATTTCATCTGCAACTCACCGGTTGTTAAGAAGGTTGTTATTCCATCCTGTTTTGTTGTATATTACCACCTCCAATTTAATAACAAAATTAAATTAAAAAAACAATAGAACATGGGAAAACAAGGTAACATAATACCTCCAAAAATTCTCAACACTACCAAAGGGGATCTATCTGACATGGATGAGGAAAAACTCAAAACACAACAACAGAATTATATAAGGTGATTAAAAAGGAAATAACAAAAACAAAACAGATCAATAAGATACTGGGCAAGTAGAAACATGATATAACTAAACAGATAATGGACTTAAAAAGCAAAAGGAGGGAAAGAAAGTGCTTTAAAGGATATAACTGCAGGTATGTTTAAGTGTGTAGGATTGATAACCATATTTCTAAGTTTTTTTGGATGGTTTAACAGAACTGTTTGCACCCTCACTGTTTGAATGTGCACTTTGTATGCCTTAATTTTGTAGCATGAACAACTATTTCTAAGAAGAAAATATGTAATTCATCAACTAGTGATTTTTTTACTGATTTTTTTGAAATTCTGTATTATTTCTACCCTTTTTCTGTTTTGCTTTTTTTCTGTTTAAATAAATTTTTTAAAAAAAGAAGATTGTTATTTAATTTCCATGAATTTATACAGGTTTTTCAGGGGGTTGTCACCATTGATTTCCAATTTTAGTGCACTATGATCAGATATTATGCATGGGATAATTTCACTCCCTTTGCATTTACTTAAGAATGCCTTATGGGTTAATATATGGTCTATTTTGGATACTGTCCCATGTGCAGCTGAGAAGAATGTGTATTCTGATGTGGTTGGGTGGAACACTCTGTAAACATCCACTAATTCCATTCATTCACAGGTGTGATTCAGTTCTGTTATTTCTTTGAAGATAGCCAATGAGGTATAAAAACAAGTCTGTGAGGCTATAGAGGAATCAAATTAGAAGTAATGTCTTACATAAAGACAGAAATAATAATCTTAGTAAAGGATTTGCTCAACATAGGAAAGAAATAGATAAAAAGTACAGGAGCATGGGAAATTAATTGAGACTTTGAATGAACAATGTAGTTAACAAGCAGAATCCAGCAAACAAATTAAAAGAGATATCCAAGAAACAAAAAATTCTATTGAAAGTTGGCAAAACCATTTAAGTCAAGCTGATGATAGAATTTCAGACCTTGAGGATAGGATTGCAGATAGCAATCATGAAAGGGTAGAACTTATAAAAACAACAAAGCAGGATGAAATGACAATCCAGCAGCTTAAAGATGATGCCAGGAGAAACAATGTAAGATTAATAGGCATCAGTGAGGAGGCAGGAGACAACACAAAGGACATATCTAAGCTGTTCACAGAAGTAATGGTAGAAAATTTCCAAAACATGGGGAAAAATCTGACATACAAATAAGTGAGGCATGTAGAATGCCAAACAGTAATAACCAACATAAATCCACACCCAGACATATAATAATTAAGATCTCAAACATACAGCATAAAAACAGAATACTAAAGGCTGTTAGAGAAAAGACACAACTCACCTAACAAGCAAAGCCTATTAGAATCACGGCAGACTTCTCAGTGGAAACCTTCAGGTAAAGACAAACATGGAGTGAAGTATTTCAAGCCCTAAAAGAAAACAACTTTCAACTCAGACTGATGTACCCAGCAAAACTATCTTTTAAATTTAATGGAGAAACAAGATACTTCCATGGCAAAGAACAACTGAAGAAATTCACATCCACCAAACTAACCTTAGAAACAGGGCTGAAGGACATCCTAGGTAGAGATAAAAATGACCACAATCTCCAGAACAGCAACAGAAAGAAACTGCTAGGCTGGACAAGAAATTAAACAAGGGAGAAAAGCTGAAAACCAACAACAGAAACACACATGACAAAGTCAAGCCAGTACATATCAGTGATATCCATAAATGTAAGTGGTCTCAATTCACTTATCAAAACAAACAGGTTGACAGAATGGATCAAGAAACAGGACCCCACAATATGATGCATACAAGAAACACACCTCACTCAAAAAGAAACCCATAGATTAAAAGTAAAAGGATGGAAAACAGTATTCCAGGCAACAGGATCCCAGAAAAAAGCAGGGGTAGCTATTCTGTTTGCAGACAATGTGAACTTCTAACCTAAAATGGTTAAAAGAGATAAAGAGGGCCACTACACACTTGTAAGTGGAAAACTGAAAAAGGAAGAACTAACAATTTTAAATATATATGCACCAAATACAAGAGCACCCAACTGTGTAAGGCAAACACTAGTGGACATGAAAAACCAAGTACACAAGAACACAATTGTAATAGGAGACCTTAACACCCCACTGTCACAAAGATATAGATCAACTAGATAAAAAGGGTATACAAATCTTATTATTTCTGTATGCTTCTCTCAGTTTCTCTAGACTTAGAGATCCTAGAGACAAGTATCATGTGTCATTTAAGGACTGTTTTTGGCTATTGTATAACCACAATGTAATTATTGTGTCATTTACATTTGTTGAATATATATTTGTATACTTGTAGCATCAATATATCCAAATCTTATTCAATCTTGAGAATAGAAGAGACTATTTTGTCTTAATTGTCTTATCTATATGGAAATGAATACAAATGGACAGAAGGTATCAAAAAGATCATGTTACTAATGGAGATGGAATATCAAAGAGAAATAAGAAAGGATTGATGTTGATGAGTGATTCCACATAGATAATGTCTCACAGAACCCAGCTTAAAAAAAAACTGTGGAAGAAAGGAATAGCTTTTCACAATCTATTGTGGATTTTTATATGAGATAAAAAAAAAACTTTACAGAAAATTGGAATAGATGATCTCTATGTCAATCAGAAAAAAACTATCTATGATAAACCAGTTTTCAGCATCATAATAAGTAGTCAAAAATTGAAAGCTTTCACTTGAAAATCAGGAATAAGACTAAGATGTTTACTGTCAGCACTTCTGTTCAATATAGCTCTGGAAATATTAAATAGAGCAATTAAATAAGACAAAGAAAAGGAGTAAGGATAGAAAAGGGAAAAGTTAAATTATCATTATTTTCTGATGACAATACTCCCACATAAATGACTTCCCAAAACTTCACCAAAAGAGATCTAGATTTAACAACCAAATTTAGTTGTGAAGCATAATAGCTATCCTTGTACACAAACAGCAAAGTTACTGAGAGGCAAATTAGGGAAAATACACCCTTCATAATAACATTTAAAAAAATTTAAATACTTAGGAATCAATCTAACAAAGAAAAGAAAATATTGACACTCTGAAAATTTCAATATTATAAAAAAGAGATTGAGGATATCAGAAAATGGAAATATATCCTTGCTCATGAATAAGAAACAAAGCTGCTCTAATAAAATTAGCATGGTACTGGAAAAAAAACAAAACAAAACAGACCTGGGTATCAGTGGGACAGATTAGATGATGCAGAAACAACTCAAAACTCACTCAGCTACCTTGTTCTTGACAAAAGGGTTAAACACATTCACTGAAAGAAACATAACCACTTTTATAAATGATGCTGGAAAAACTGGATTTCCATATGGCAAAGACTAACACTAGGCACATACCTTTCATCATGTACTAAAATAAAATAGAAATGGATCAAAGACCTAAATATTAAAACAGAAACAGAGTCTTCAGGAAGAGGATATAGGTAGAACTCTTAAAGACATAGGTGTAGGTAAACATTTCATAAATAGAAGCCTGATTACACAGAAAATAATACAAAGAATCAACACCTGGAATTTCATCCTATTAAAAAGATTTTTGCAAAAAAAAAAAATCACCAACAGATTGAAAGGACAACCACAGAGTGGGGGGAAAAAACTTAACCAATTGTCCTTCACACAAAGTATTGATATCTAGAACATATATAAAATTGAATCAGTAGAACTCCCAAATTTGAAGGCCATATCCAAGAATGAGCATCTGAGATGAATATGCATTTCTTGGATGAAGAAATACAAATGGCAAATAAGCACATGATAAAAGTTCAGTACCACTGTTTATTACAGATACAAATTAACACAATGCTGATATTCTATCTCACTCCAGAAAGCATAATTATCATCAAGAAATCAACCTATAACAAATGCTAGAATGACTGTGGGAAAAAAAGGAACCCACCTTGATTGTAGCTAAGTGTGTACACAGGTGCAACCACTGTGGAAATCAGTATGGAGATTCCTCAAAAAACTAGGATTACAGATCTCATTTGACCCAGATATTTCCCTTTTGGTTATCCTGTAAGAATTAAAAACACCATATGACAGAAATATATTTGCACCCATGTTTAAAGCAGCACACTTTTTAATATCTGAAATACACATCAATTGAGGAATGAATAAGTAAAATGTGTCATATATATATTCATATATATATATACTTATATATATGAGTACTTATATTTATATAATCCATATATATAATCTACTACTATGGTGGTATAAAAAGGATAAGTTTGGGGTATCTAAGTAAATGGATGAAACTTAAGATCATAATCTTCAATAAAATAAATTGGACTCATTTGTAGACATCACATGGTCTCCCTGGTATGAGAAACTGAAAGAATGTAAAACCAAAACATACAAATATACTATAAAATAGGAAGAAACTTTTCAAGAGGAAAGGGAAACTAGGGTGGAGGAAGGCAGAAAGAACAGTGGGAAAAGAAAAGAAAACAAAAAAGAAAAAAATAGAAACAAAGCTTTGTTAGTAAGGAGATGAAGATGAGTTGAAAGGCAAAAAGAAGAATTGAGAAAAAAAGCGAAATCAATATACATCATGTACAGCTACAAATTACTCTTATGCATATCTAAAATGTACCAGGAAAGTAAATTTTTAATGAAAGAACCCAAGATTTTGCAGTTTGATAGATAAAAATACTGCTGTGGCATATCCTCTTTCATTTGTCAACATGAAAAGCTGGTTATAGGAAAGGTAATCTAATGAAATGATAGACTGAGGCAAAGTTACACAATAATATCTAGGTAAATACATTAGTTTTCAAATTATTTTCATGAAACATCAGGGTATAAATTGAAAACATGAAACTAAGAATATTTTCAGTTTTCAAATGTAGATCATACTAAAAGAAAAATGCTACAAAAAAGTCAGACTATGGGAAAATGAAATTAAGTTCTCATTTCCTGTAGGAAGATAAATATGTATTTACAGAATAGGTATTCTTATTTGACTTTGTTGGTATAAGAGCTATGGTCATGAAAATATGAATGTAAAGGACATTTTGAGATGATGTAGGCCAACTTCACCTTTCACAAGTGTGACAGTTGATTGATTGTGTCAACTTGGGTAAGAAACGTCCAACAGGATTGGCTCAGCATGCTTCCTGAATAAGGAAGACTCACCCAGGGAGGATTATCACCAAAATGGTATAAAAAAAACTGAGTGATATAACAAGAGAAAAATGAGATGAAAGGAAAGTATGTAACCAATTGAGGTGTCACATAGAATATTGTCATACATTCTTTCTTTCCATATTATAATTATTTAGTGATTGACATTTTATCTAAAGTGACCACAATGTAGGTGAATTCAAACCAAATTGAATTTGCTGTGGAACATTGTATTCCAAATTTTCTGAAACTATTGTCTATTTTCTGTACATACCAACTAGAAATTCTTCAGGTTAAAGATACAGAAAAAAATGTTCTTCTTCTGAAATTATAAACAAGGGCTAGAAGTATAATCTATACAAATAATACATAACAAAGTAATTATTTGGTGTCAGAAAATAACCCACTAGCTGCTGCCAGAGTGTCTTCTTATAAATGGCCTGATCAAGGATGCAGTATCACGTCAGGATGCTTTAAATTATAATTTTGATTATAGCCTAAAGTGTGCAGTATCACATCAGGATGTCTTAAATTATAATTTTGATTATAGTCTAAAGAATGTATGAATTCAGTATATAAGTTCTGAGTGTACTCTATACAGTTAATGAAAATCAGAGGGCTCTGATATTTGTAATCTTACCAACTTGATTTTGTGTTTACTTGCAATTTACTAGCTGCAAACTTTAACAAGTATTATTTAATAATTGTATTCACTTCAGTTTTGTTTTTGAAAGAACTAGTTTCAGACTTGATAAGATTTATGTAAAATCCATGATGAATGGATGTTTTGGTAATTATTCTTATTTGGCACTGGATTTATAACATAAACTAGAAGACGTTCTATGTCCTTAAAAACTGAGTCACTGGCATTGAAGATAAATATGGTAAATCAGAAGTCATTCTCACTGTGCAGGTGTAAAAGAGCCCATTTCTAAGTTACCACTGTGAAAGTTGAAAACATTTTATATAGATGGTTTTCTTTTTCAGAATTTGTTCATCGTATGTAGTTACAAACTCCCAACTTGTATCTACAACTGGTGACATTTTTAAAACGAGCTTTCAATTCTATCAGTGTTCCAAGCACACAGATAAACAAAATACAACTTTTATTAAAGAAATAGTTACTACAATATTTAGAAAGGATAAAGTTTAGTTTTACATTACTCCTTAAATAAAGAAGATATGGCCCATGACTAATTATTATTTTGATTTTGTCTGTATTTTGCTCAACAAATATCATTAGCTAATTTTTAGTTCTAGGCCATTCAAATTTCAATTAAAAAGTGTGTGTTTCTTTTACATGAGTCGTAGTTTATTTCTACTGGTGAACTCTAGCAAAGTGACGGGTATGAATGCAATCCAAACAGCAGGCCTCATTGTTAACCATGAAGCCCGAATTTGCTCATTTACTTCAGCACAAACCTCTTTTCTAAATATTAACTATAATATTATTGAGGTGACCATGACTACCGACTATAAATCAACTGGAACTTTTTTTTTTACAAACTTGGTCACACATTGATATGATAATTGCATTGAACATTGATTATTCTCCCTAGTTTGCTTTCAAATTCTGTGTGTGTGTTTTGTAGAGAAGAGTTCAGACTAAGTGCAGTCACACCTTGGAATCCTTAAGACACGTGAAATATTCCGAAATGCTAAATTGCCTGTGGCTTTTAGTTAAACCAAGAAGGAATACATCCACCACCACAGCATTTTCCTCTTCAAATCCCCTTTATATGAGGAAACATTTATTGCATACTTCCAATGTTGTAGGTATCATGTATTTCACTTTATAGTGAGACTCTAAGGGAAGTACTATTTTGTAACCCCTATTGTAAAATGAGGTCAAATAATCTTCCCAGGATAATGAAGGGAAGTGTTGTGCACAATCTGCAGCCTTCAGCAAGTGTGGGCCAGCTCCAGCACAGCACAGAAGAGACAACCGCTGCCGACTTGCGAAGTGCTTCAAAAAGTGTGGACTGGGGCAGCTCCTTTACTGTGAGATTCGCAGTCAGTCCTAATATTCTTGGAGGAAAATGACCAGCCACTATTTCTACATATTGCAAAAACTTAACAACAACTGTATTGTGCTGAATATCTCTTTCCCCTCCTCCCTTTTCTGTTCACATTATGCAGTAGTGTGCCATAAAGAGCAGCCAGGCAGTAGAGGAGAAAAATCGAGCCCTAAAGTGAGGACTGATCATTCTCTTTTTTGCCCCAATGATATTCTCTCTGAAAGAATGAACTGCATGTATGGAGGTGTGTGTGTGTTTGTGTGTATGTGTGTGTATTTGACAGAGATTTGAGCTTCATTTTACATGAAGGTTGGACTTTTAAATTATTGAATGGTTGTAATAATAAAAGTTACACAAACTGCCTGGGGATTCATCTAAGAGCACTGTTAGAAAATAAGGTTTGTTCTCCTCATTGCAAATGGTAGCAGTCGCATCTGCAATGACTCTTCTGTGCCTTATCAGTGCTACTTGATATGACACTGTTTTGTCAGCTGCGATTTATAGATAATGCAACTCCTCATAATAATGAAGAATTTCAGATCAATCAAACAAGACTATGATTTATGTACATGTAATGAAAATAAGAGAGTTTTTTGGTATGAAAGTGGTGACATCTATGTGAATGGGTGTAATAACATTTGGTCCAAAATTGCTCTGCATAGCTTCTACCTTACTTGTATACTTCACTCATAGTTTCCCTCAAGAACTGCACTTAACTGTTCAGCATAAAGTATTTGCTATAAAGAGCACAGATTTTATCAGACATCACTACATTCAAAAATATAGAAAGAGATTCAATTGGAGGATAAGAATCTATTGGGAAATTTTGTACATTTAGACATAATATTACATATTATGAAATTTTTCATAAATGTGTATGTTTGCAGTAGAGTAGCTTGGAAGTACAAAAGCTAGGTTTTATTTTCAGTTGTATCATCTAGCTACCACATAGTTTTAGTAGCAGTCAAAATAAAATGAACTTCTTACTTGAAAGTATTGTAATTTGAACATCAGTGCACCAAAGACTTGTTTCTAAAAATGCTTTTATAAACTCTTTCATCATAGCTGGGTTCTTCACAAAAACAGCTGCCAAATGGTTGTGAGTTAAATTCTTGTACCTTTCTATCATCAAACACAGTTAGAAAATTTATGTTCTTTGTTGACAACTGACTTTGATTCTTTCATAAATAATAGGTTGTAATACAGTTTGAAAGAGAATTTGGGGAGGGCTAATACATTTGAAAGTGGAAAGGAAATGTCTTATTTGTATCTGCAGTATACTCAATCAAGTTGACTTCTTTTATCACTGAAATGATTGTTTTTGAAAACCTAGCAACAGAACTGGCCTGTTGTTCTGAGGTTTTAAAAGCACAACCTATTACTCTGAGAGAGACTGTTTCCTATTAAGAGTAATTGATCCACACAAAATAAGTCAACTGAGAGCTTCACAAAACAAAACATAACTGCTATCGTTTATGTTTAACCCCTCATGCCTCGTGTAGTCATGGAGGCAGCTGAGTCTAGCGTTTGTGATTGGTTCTTTCTCTAGCTCTGAGATTGGCAGTGTAAATGCTGCACCTGCCCATGGGCAGGTAGCCAGCATACAATATAAGGGAGAGAAAGAGGTATGCTTTCCCCCTTTTGGCTTTTTTGCCCTTGTTGTTTGCAGCCACCATGAACAGTTATTCCTTACCTGTGCCACCTTGGCCCTTGGAGCCAGCTGAGTGTGGACTGAAACCTCCAAAAACTGTAACCGAAATGAACCTTCCCTTCCCTAATTTTGGGTGTCAGTATTTGTCTAAGCAACAGAAGAAAAGTAACCAAGACTATAATATATTTGGATAGATGTATTCAAAGAAACAATATTAACAATCTGTTTCCATTTTTCTAAATAAAATAGTGAGGGTTTAAGTACACACAGACCTTATATAATATATGAAATATATTATTGTAATAAAATGATAGTTAAAAGACAAGAAGGAAAGGAGAGCAGTAGTACAGAAACAGAAAAGTAAGCTGAAATTTATCTCTAAGATCCTTACAGGGAAACAGCTGAGAAAATGATCTACTCTTGAATATATACAAAACGGAAGCAAGAAGTGGAACTACCAGCAAATACATGGAATCCCAGTGTGGTGGTGCATGACTGTAGTTCCACCATCCTAGGAAACTGAGGCAAGAGAATCTCAATTTAGAGC
>PVJX010026987.1:0-25279 GCA_004027295.1 Dolichotis patagonum | reverse complement strand
TAAGATAGCAAAGAGTGATTATATATGCTTGTATTACACACTTGTGTGTTTTTGCATATACTTCATTATTTGCTTGATTATGAAATTGACTTAAAGTGATTATTATTTCTGTTAATTTGAGGGTTGTACACAATGAGGAAATCAATTTTACTTTAATAAAAGTATTTTCCATAGGAGTTAAGTAAATTAAGGTTCTATGGTTCTACCTTTTTTAAAGGGAAAAATACAATAAGTATGTCTAATAATTAAATTAAATGTATGCATTATTGGCCATTAATTTCTAGTGCAAAAAAATTAATTTGTACTGATACCTTAGCTGTATGCAGAACTTGCAATAGAGAACCCTAAATGACTTTGTTTCTTATAAGCAAAATATCCTGATGAAAATTGTTTCATTCTAGGTGGTTTGGGTATGAAAAATCTCTGTACTCTCTAAATACAAATTCAGGTCTACACTCTTTTTTTCCACCTTTTTTCTTGTTGGTAAGAGGCTGCTTATACAAGATCATATCAATGCCCAGTAGAATTCATGCATAGTTTATCTCATTAGTATACCTGAAAGCAGAATTTCCCTGTCTAGCCAATTTTAATTAATGCAGTACATCCTGTGACACTGATTTGACACCTTAATGTCATCATTTATTTCATTTCATTCAATTCTGGCAATCAAATGAGACCCATGGATTGGTCTGCCCTCTCCCTTTTCTCCTATATTAGGTGATATTTTTCTGAATAATCCTTAATAACCCTTAAATAGTATCTCCACTAAAACTGATTCAAAATTAATCTTAGTAAAAACAACTCTGGTAAGTCATTTATTTCCCTTCTTGGATTATCAAAGTAGAGTCCCATTGCCAGTAAGGCAAATCCTGATTCTCGGGTTTCTTTTGAGATAAAATTTTAGTTTTCAGTATTACCACCCATCATCACCCTCACACACCTCCACCAGAAATTGGTGTTTCAGTTTAATAGATGTTTCTGTGTCATTTCTCTCCCATTCCTGTGTCCATTCTCTTCCCTCTGTTAGACTTCTTTTCCTATATTTTCTCCTCTAGCACCTCTTTCAGTTATTATTTAAATCCATTTTTTCTTTGTATTTAAAGTGTATTTCCTGAAACTTGTCAACAAGTATAATCTCTGTCTTACCTGAACTGTTGTATTAGTTGTTTTGGACATGTCTCTCCTCTGATACAAACTGATCATTCAGCATCTTGTTTTTTTTTTTTTTTTTTTTTAACTCTTGTATTGAATAAATCCTTAATGGCAAGGTCCATGCATACCCATTATTTTGTACTCACCCCATCCACTCCTCTATCTTAGCATTATTATTCCTCAGTTATTCTTGTTGAATAAATAAATGTGCTATGACTAACACAGAGAACCAGAGCTAATTTTATGAAATGCAACCTCATTTGGTATAGCTTCAAGATATTTTCATTTTAATTCAAATGAACATATCTTCTCATCCCACGCAAATCTGTTCCCCCTCCTGGATTCCCTGTCAGTGTTTAACTACGTTATCCACTCAGTTGCCCAAATTACAAACAGAAGAATCACTCAACACATCTTTTTCTTTATTCTTTATGTTAAACACTATTGTCGTCTCCTAAATAGCTTTTATATCTGTCTTTCGTATCTGTCTCCTAAATATTTTTTTGTATCTGTCTTAAATATATTTTCATTTTACCATCGCGATTTCGTTTTCATTTCTTTTCTGATCTTCCTATTTCCAGTCTTAACCATATTCTAAACTATTGAAAATAAATCTGACCATCAGGGTCCTTAAGTTTTTCTTACTGAGTGCCTTAACCTATGTAGATGCTGGCATCTTTTGCATAGGTCCTTATAATCTCTTTTGCACAGTCCGAATAATCTCTTCCCTTTTTTCCTTGTATATGCTATCTGCGTCTTACGTTACTTATGCATTTGTCACTTTTAGACATTTAGAAGCATTCTGTGCAGGGCACAGTTTATTTTTTTGTAAAACATTTTTGTGAAACATTTTTTTGTAAAACATTTGCATCATTAAGTGCAGAGGGGTTGCATTTCACACACTCTATAGACTCTTATAACTTCTTGTGAAAAATTTATGAACAAATGAATGTGAATTTCAGAAAATGAAATTCCACTGTTAGTAATTAACAAAGCATGATTTAAGATGTAAAGGCGACATTAGGTTTTATCTTTGCTCATTTCAAAGAAATAGCCGTAAATAACAATTAGGACATGTGAGTTAGCCAGAAATTTTAGTTATAGTCAGAAATAGTCAGAAATTTTAGTTATTTTAGTATTGAAAAGTAACGTGAGTACCCATCACTATGCATAGAATAATAGATCTGAAATTATTACTTCACAAAATTTTAAAACACAACATTCTGTACTTCTAAAATGTGACAATGTAAAAGTTTATCGTTTTTTTCTTTTTAATAGTACATGATTGTAGTACATAATGATAGCATTTATGATGGGGAGTTTGTACACACACCTAACACCTGTTAATTTTTTTTTCAACCCCAGTCCTCTCCATGCTGTCTTCATCTCTTGGTCCCCTTTCCATTTGCAAAAGCTCTATTTTAATTTTTTTCAATTCTTTTATAGTCAATCCTCTTTTCCTCCCCATTCTCCCCTTCCCCTACATCTCTTGTTCTCCTTCCCTTATGGTCAATGATGACAACTGAGTTGGATTTCTCAGTAATTATTATCATTACCTTTCTCATTCCAATATTCGCAAACTCTTTTTATGTTAAAGAGAAACGATGGAGGAGGGTCTCTTTCTGGGATAACAGGAAAATGTTATACTTCATAAATTTTATGCCACGATAGTTGAATTGTAGTTGAATTTCTAGGAGGTTGAGGAAGGAGGATCACAAATTCAAGCCTAACTAGGGCACTTATCAACCAGTGGGATCTTGTCTTAAAATAAAAAATAAAAAATAAAAAAATAAAATAAAAAAGGCCTGGGATGTACCTTAGTACAAAGATTCTAGTTCAAGTTCCAGTGCTGCAACGAAAACAAAACAAAACAAAATAAAACAAATAGCTGAATTGGGCAATACTTTCTCTGTGGCTCCCTCATTACAAATGAGAAATATGCAAGTGATTTTAGAGAATTAATGAGCTCCATAAATTTGATTATCCCCAAGTCATAAGTTTGATTTCTTCATCAAAGGTAACTTTACATTCCATATATATTATACATAATATTATGTATACATAAGTGCTAAAACTTTATGCCAAAGACACTAGAATAAAAAGTAAGCAATAAGATTTTCAATGGAAGTATCTTGGACCCTAATGCCTGAAGAGAAAATCTCCAGTATCAAATGCTATAAATTTTTAATTTTTTCTTAAAATAATCATGAAATATGACCCTAAAATGATTCAGATATTTGTTTTGTAGTTCTATGAATCAGATTTCATTGTTTTTTTTTTTTTTTCCAGTCATATCTGGGATTGGACTGAGGCCTTTTACACTAAGCTACAGCTCTCACTTTTTGGAAACAAATTTTATGGTTTTAATTTTATTTTCTGACAAAATCTTGCCAAACTGCTAAGGTAGCCAGGCTGGACTCAAACTTGCACTCCTCCTGCCTCATTCTCCCAGAGTGCTGAGATTACAGGTCTATGTCTCCATGCCTGGCTCTAATTTCCTCATTTGTTAACATGAAAATCTAATTCTGAAGGTTGCATGGGAAAAATATTGTGTCAAATCCTGTGTACATTAATTAATTAATCCTCATGCAGTTCTCTGTTGAAGATGCAATAATCCCTGCTTTATCAATGAGAAACTGATGCATGAGAAGGTTAATAAACTTTCCCTCAGCCACATCGCATGATGGTGATCTGCGTCCAGCCCAGGTGCGTCAGTCACACCAGCCTATACATACTTCTGTTTTAGATCCATGTTGGATCATGCTCAAGAGGAGAGATGCAGAGCAACCTGGTAGTACTTGCGTAGAGGAGACTAAACACTAGCTTGGAAGTAGCATTAGACATAGTCTAAAACTGAGTCTATTCTTGTTATTCCACGAGGCTGTGTCCACGTTCACCGTCACCGCCTTCCCTCAGCTGGAGAGCTGGTCTAGCTGCTCCTGGGCTCTCCTGGTTCCACTCAGTACTTCTTTCACTGTTTTCCATACTCCTTAAATCCGTGTAACCGTATAGGTTTAAGTTCTGAAATGGAAAATATTATTTAGAATGACTTATTATTTAGGTCATGTTGATAAAATAGGTTATTTTTTTTTTTATAAAAAGTAATGCTTTTCCTTCATTTAAACTTTTCCCTAGGAAACATTCAAAATATTTTCTAAAATACAGATATTCACTAGTCAGGACAAATACTGGCGTGCCTAGTAATGAAGAACAACTGAAAATAATTGTTTCAAGTATATGCATGTGTCTTGTTGATTATCAGCCCTTCCTTTAGTTCATGCAGTTCTTTTGACATTGTTGGTCTTTAATTAATTAATATACTTAGTGAATATTCATTGGTGATCTAAGCTAAATCTAATTCTTGCTTTGCTGGAGCTTTGGTCCTTGGGCTCAGTGCTTATATCTGTACTTCTATGACTCTGAGTGGGTGGCTGTGCCTAGCACTGGCCTGTGTTCTAGGGGTCAGCCCCACATTCTCTGGGTCCTTTCTATCTGCTGCTCTGTACCACGTGTGCTCTCTCCCCTCTCTCCCCTCTCTGTCTGTCTGTCTGTCTGTCTCTCTTTCTGTCTTTCTCTTTCCCCTTACGTCATGCTGGTTCTCACTTTCTCATGCTCTCTAAGTTTTGCTACCATTCCCTCCTTGCCTGTTACCACTCTCCAATGCAGTGCTAAACACATATGCAGGTTAAGGCTGGGAGCTCTCTTTAACCTCAGGTCAAGTGATGTTCTCCTGTTATGGTTTATTAAACAGTCATGGGTCTGTGATCATATTATGTTTGCATGTAATAATAAAATTAGTTTTTTGTTCACTTAGCTAATTATTCTGTTGAGTATAGTCATCCTTGAATGTATTTTGAGGAATTGGTTCTAGAATGCCACATGGCTATCAAAATTTGTGGGTGCTTAAGTCCTTCATGTAAAATTGAATCTTAATTACATATACTTACATCTTTAGACTTTAATTCATCTCTAGATTGCTTATAATACACAGTGCAGTGTAAATGATTGTTATATCGTATTGTCTAGAGAATAACGGCAAGAAAAATATCTACGTATGTTAAGTATGGACTCGATTTTTTCTAATTTTTTTTTGACCAGGGATCAAGCTTATGACTTTTCACTTGCCAGGCAGGCACTTATGCCACTGAGCTAAATCCCCTGCCCTTCTGAATATTTTTGATTCATGGTTGACTGAATCCATAACTGTAGAACTCAGTAATATGGAAGGTAGTCTGTGTTCTATATGGCTCAGAACTTGAAATTGAGTACCAATTAAAAATTTCAGGCTATAATTCCAGGCTTAAAATTTTGGGGTCAATGAATTTGCTTGTTTTGGGGCCATATTCCTGGACCCTTATCTTTGTATTTTTATCTTCCACTCTGTTATTCCTCAATGCATTATAATTTGACATTCACTCTCACTGAAATAGTTTTCATTAATATTATCAATGAGTTTTTAATTGAAAATTTAACAGCTAATATTTCAGGCCTCAAATGAAATGATTCGTCCTAAATTACAGAAATTTAAAATTTTCGTGCCATTATTCATGGTACCTTAAACTTATGCCTCAACCTATTTTTCATTGGTTTAAAATCTTTTTCCTTCTTCATGTATTACATTATTTTCATCTCCTTCCTTACCAAATGAGCTACGTTTATACTTCACAGGAAAAAGTAATAAAGGCCATTATATAGATGCCAGATCAACTGTTTTGTAGCCTGTTTTGCACAATCCCCATGCCTCACGCACAGATCCACCTATCAATATGCCAGAATTGGTCTCCACCCCACTACACAATAGAAAGTGTGTTCTTATTTCTTCTTAGAGTCAATTCTTCAACCAGTTTTCCCAGAACTTCGTGATATCATTTATCAACTACTGTCTATAGTGGTTTTAAATTTCCTCAGGTTTCTCAGACCTGTCCAGACTGTCTTAGACGCCCTCCTAGATTCTACGCGTCAGGAAGGCAGAGGGCGTGGAAACCTTTGATTTAACAATATGTTCAATACCAAGCACCATCTTCCATTTTTCACTGTCCTTGGGTTCCACTTAGGCTTAATTCCAAAGCCCAATCAAATCAAGTTTGAGAGTCACTGTCCTAGAATAGAAATGATGGCCAAAAAATAATGGTGAAATATTTTAGTGTAGAATTCTGTATTCACAAGCCACAGTGATAGTGACAACACTTTTCTAGTCTATGAGAAAGCCTGTCAACTTTTATTTTACTTGTATGTGAGCCAGCTCCTCCCTGCTAAGGAAGAAGGGAGATAATACTAATCACAGACACCTTAACAATCTGCACTGAGGGAAGAGATGCTTGTGAGGAAAGACATCTTTAACTATAATTTTATCTGATGAGTCTGACTAATGAGGGTCCCAAAATGCAGTTAAGAAGCTGTTCGAATACAAAGTAGCTTAGAAGGAGAACACATTAAAATCCCACTTTTAAAGAAAACATTCATGTTTTTGTATGCTGTAAAGAAAAATCTATTATTCACAAAACCATCGCTTATAGAAATTGTTCTTACAATCCTTGAAACTAATATTATTCAGTGAATAATAGTTTTGGTATGAACAGTGACTGAGCCTGTGCTTTCTTTGGTGTACTGGCTCCCTGTTTATTAGTTTGTAATGTCCGTTGCACAATATCTCCATTCTGCTCCACTCTACTCTGCAGGAGATGGTAGCACAGCAAGGGTCAGGGCCAGACTACTCAGGGCAGAGCCCTCTTGGGCACATTACTATGTTAACTGCTGTGAGTAAAGATTTTTCAAAGAAAAACGAACTATCAATCTTTTCAAAACTACCATCTAGCTAATAGAGGATGGAAGGGTCAGTGAACTGTGTTGACTCGGGAAAACTAAAACCTAGTCATTCTAACGGGCTGAAGAGAATCAGGGCACACAGCTTGTAGGCACTGTTCTAGTGCCCTGCTCCTTAGGGTGCTAACGAAGCTTTCTTGTGACAGGTTTGTACACTGTACATGCCCAAAGAGTATGCTATTACATATTTTCCTAAAAAATGCGTTTGCAGTTTATTTAAAAAGAGATACTCTTCCAGTGATACTTTAGAAGATAAATTGTCCCAATGTAGTTTCTTTTTCATAGACTCATGAAATGGGAGAAATGGTAAAACAAACTTGATGAGCAACTGGGGTTTTCAGCGTATGTGTTTATAATTTCAAAGTTCCCTTTAGCTTGGCAGGTGTGTTTAATTAAAATCAGTGGATTAGAAAATAAAACAATGCAAGTTGCAAGGCCTAATAGTTTCAGAAATATTCTGGCTAAAACTATCTCATCTTTTGTTCTCTCTGACTCCCATGGGGAAGATCTTTGGCCTTTATTTGCTTATTAAAATTCAACATTTTAATTCTTCTTCCATTCGAATTCTCTTTTCAATGTAATACGTAAGCACTTTCTTTTCTGCTGAAGAAACACATTATATATGCTCTACACACTGGAAATGATTCTGAAATTCAAAAGCACATTGCAAGTGATGTCATCCTTAAACGTTTTGCTAACCCACTGAGAGATATAAATACCATGTAATCCCATTTGCTCTTCGTGTCTCTCCTTCCTCTTGGCCCAAATAACTTCTTAGGCCTCTCTGAGGTGTATCCTCATAGCTTTCTATTTTAGGGCAGCCTGATTTTCAGCTAGCATTGTAACCTATTTGCCTTATAATTGATCTCATTAATACGTGAATTTCAACAATAAAAAATATATATAGTTGCTATGATACTAAGAACAAAGGTTGTATAATGTACCAACGGTTATTGTGCCATACTTCTAGCTCTTTATTGAGTAAATCATGTCCATTTGAAGAATGAGCTTTTGGAAAAAAGAAGAGGATGAAAAGAATGTTTAGTTTGAGATTCTGTACCAATCTTTATATGCTAGCACGTATATCAGTGCTAGCAATATTGCCAATATAGAGATTTCTTAACCTCTCAGCTACTAGGGAGAATAATGAAGGATCATAAAAACAGCAGGGAAAATACTTTGAGGTAGACAGAAATTTAAAAAAAAAGTGCAGATCTTTAGTTATTTTCTAAGGGAGCTACCAGAATTTATTCCTTTTTAGAGTTTAATAGTGACTGTCCTAAATGCAGGTATACAGGCACTATTTTTTGTTGTGAGGTTTCTGTAGAATATTCAGTGTTGTTTTGCATTGTATTTTATAGGTCTTATTATGATACATCAGTCCACATCTTAAAATCTTTATCATGCTTGCATTCTGGATTTTAATCTTATTTTACTTGTCTGCAAGTGCCACTATCCTACTTTTAAGCATTGTATGTAGTTTACTTAGACATACAACTGAGAAAAAAACAAGAGAAGGTGAAACAGTGGTCTGTTTTCTTGTTTGTCCTAAGTCATTTTTATGCTTTCAGAGGTTTCTTAACATAGAATGATCCCCTTGTAAAAAATAGTGCTTACGTTAACTAAAATATTTCATTTATATCACCATTAAAAACCTGTCAGTTTCTATGCTGCAAAGAACAAACCCAAAGTCCTTTGTGCTTTCTCACATTTAGGAAAATATTTAAATAGGGTTAGTAACTAGTTAAGTCAATGATGCAATATGTTTTTAAAAAGAGAAGTGTCATGACCTGGTTCTCTTTATAATTTCTAGTGTCAGCCACTGTTAATTGAGAGAACAAATGTTTCCTTTCTCCCTCTCTTCAACTCCATTTTTATTTGTGAAGAAAATTAAACTTTAATAAAATCATTATTTACAGTAATCTTCATTGTATAATAAATAGGGCCATAACTACATGTTTATAATACTGCATTAAATGATTCTGGTAAATTGGATTTCACAGGATATTACTTTATGGAATTTGTATTTGTTCTCATAAGTGTAAATACTTGGTGGATTTAACATAAACTTGATGAAGATCCTTACACTTTAGGATTTCTTAATTGCACAATTCTCTTCCAAGTCTCAGTCCTATTTATTTTAGTAATATTGCCTATTTCCATGAAGAGAGCTATACTATTGGAAGAATGGTTTTTACTAGGAGACAATATCCTCCTTTTTCACTAGTCTATACACATTTTATTTTCTATTTGTGCAAAGTATGTTTGCCTTTTTTTCTTCCCAGAAGACATTACAATTTTTCTTAATTTGCAATTATGTATCTTTTACTTTAAAAATCAACTTCGCTAACATATAAATTGAGAGTAATGAATGACACAAATCTTAATTGTACCACATTGACACCTGTGCATACACATGAAACTATGACTGCAATTAAAATATCAATGAAAACATCATCAAGTGGAAATTTCTATCCTGTCTGCAATGATACTCCTGCCTCAGGCAAACAATATGATTTTTTATCACCAAAGATTGGTTTGCTTACTTTAGAATTTTATATAAATGGGATAGTACAGTATGTCCTCTTTTGTATATGACATTTTAAAAAATTCAGTTTGATGTTTTGAAGCTTCGTTAATCTCATCAAATGCATCTGTAATTTATTTCTTTTTAGTGCTGAATGTTATTCACTTACATTTAATTTTCCATTCACTAGTTGATGCATGGTTTAGTCTCAGTTTTTGGTTGATATTAATTAGGACTGCTGTGAACATTTGTTTTCAAGTTGTTGTGTGGATATGTTATTGTTTCTCTTGAATAAAGAACTAGAAGCATAACTTCTGGGTCATATGATAAGAATATACTTGCATACGTGAGATGTGACCACAGTGAATATTTAAATTTAAAAAAATTATTACAGTAAAAGACACATTGCTATTAATCTCCTACAAAATACCCACCTCCCTTCGAATACACTATGTCATCCTTCTTGTACTTTCTGAAGCAGTTCTGAAGGTCCTTTCATGAGTGTCTTTAGTAGCTATGTTGTGGCTGCCTCAGTGTTTCAAATCAATTCAAAATCCTTGCTTATCATGGTCATTTTGACTTTGAGAAAGAGCCAGAAGTTGCACAGTGCCAGATTGAGTGAATAAGATGGATGAGGACACACTGCAATGTTTTTATGAGCTTGTCTTTCCTTTGGATAACATTTGACAGCAGCATTTATTGTACATTTGATTGTACCCTATAATAACACTTAGGGAAGAGTACTTTCAAAATTGCTTCAGAAAGTTGCAAGATACATTCAAAACAAGGAAGAGTATTTTGAGGGGAGTGGTTGGCAACGTGTTTTTTATTGTAGCACAGTTTTTAAATTTAAACATAAATTTAAATTTATTTTTTATTCAGCCTTTGTAAAGGAATGTATTTTGCAAATTGACTAAGTTTTACACACCATCAAAAAAGTAATTATTCAACTTCTTTCTATTCTAATCAACCCTTTAAATTTTAGCTTTTCTTTCTAGTGCAAAATGATTTCTCATTATGACTTTAATTTGCCTTTCCCTGATGACTAACAATGTTGACTATGTCTTTCATATATGCATATTGGGCATCTTCATGTCTATTTTTGTATATATATGTGTGTGCGTATATATATATATATATATATATTTTATGAATCATCTGCTCAAATCTTTTTTCTAGTTTTTGGTATTTATAATAACATAATACTGTTCAGAATATAATAATACTGTATGCAACATAATACTGTTTCTAATAAAGTAATATTATTTACAATAATAATTTATAAGATTTCATGTTATGGTGTCCTTTGTCACACATATTTTGCAAATATGTGCTTTGATTTATGCTTTGTTGTTTTCCTTTCCCCTCTTCTCTTTTCCTCTTCAACTATTAAAAAATTGACTTTGGCTTACTTACATAAACAGTTTAAAAATTGTTTGCAATCTGTTTATACATTTTTAAAAGATGATCACCGGCAAGAAGTTATGTTGAATCTATGGAATAATTTAGGAAGCACTGGCAGATATAAAATATTGATATTAAGCATTTATTATAGTAACAATTATTAATGAAATCCAACAGTATTGAATAATTCATTATATTCATTATATAATCCATGGACATTATTCAATCCATGGACATAGTATATTAGAAAATTTATTTTGAGCTTTTTTGTTTTCAAAAGCTAAAAAAAAACCTTTACCATTTATTTTATAATTTTTGTATAAAACTCTTTAAATGATACCTATTTTTACTGTTATGCTATTTTAGTGTATATGCTGCCAAAACAAATACACTTTTATCCTATTTTAAATATTTAAAAAAACATTTGTAATTATTGCTGGAATATAAAAATAAATTTTATTTTTTATTGGCTTTGTGTCTTGCAACTTTGCAAAAAATTACTTCTTAACTCTACTAAGTTTTGAAAACATTACTCAGAATTTTCTGTGCAGACATTTGTCAGGTCACTATCAGTAGACAGTTTAACTTGATCTGTAAGCATATTTTTCCCTTTTGTAAAGCTTCAGACCTTCGATAGAATATTGAATTAAAGCAATGAGAACAGAAACCCAAACCTTATTCTCAATTTTAGAAAAAAATCATGCAGTCCTTCACTACCAAATAAAATATTTGTAGATAATGTTTTCATAGATGCTCAGCATTAGGTTGTGGTTGTGTCATTCTGTTGGAATTTTACTGATTTTTTTGTCGTAAGTGTTTTATTTTTCCCAAGTACTTTGTATACCTCTACTAAACAAATCAAACAGATTTAATCTGAAGAATGTTGGTAAATTTTAGTTTTGTAATGTCTTTGTTTGGGATATTGTGATAATCCTAATTATACCAAATAATTTCAGAGTTGTTCCTTTCTTTATTTTTGGAAAGGATTTGTGCAAGATTGCTATCCTTTTTCCTTTGTTTGACAAAATTCAGTACTGAGTTCACTTGAGTTTTTTCCATAGAAACCACTTTTAATTTTGAATTTATTTTTAAAAATTGGATATAAAACAATTCATATTTTGTTTTTTTTATTCACCTGTGATGTAAACAATAGGAACAATAAGAACCTAGACTTGTGCTCATCATCCATAAAGTTTATTGGCATACAATGTGAAAAAAAAACATTTCTGAGCTACAAACTGCAATATAAGAAATTATATAATGCTTAAGTTAAAATTATGAGGTATGTTGTTCTGAAATTTTTGAAAATTATATACAGATTTTAAAAATTATTTGTTTCAGGCAACATTTATTGTATGTATATCTACTTTTTGAAACTGTAATTCAAAAAAATTTTAAGGCACAGTTTTTTAAGGTACATTACTTGATTTGTCTTGTACTTTTCAGAATTATACACAGAATTTTTTTTTTTTTGTATTAAAGATTGAACTCGGGGCTTTGCACATGTGCGCACAGTTTTTTACTTTATTTTGAGACATGCTTTCACTAAGTTTCTGGGGATGACCTTGAAATTGCCCCCCTCTTTAAGCCTACCAAATAGCTGGGGTTACAGGCATGCATGACCACAGTCAGCTATAAACAGAACATTAATATACATTTTTGTTTTAATTTTGAGTTCTATTAATTGAAAATATTGTCTTATCTAGTTTTCTGCTTTTAATCACGGATCTGTAGTTAAGATACTTCCTCACGGCACAAGATCATAACTGCAAATGAATGACTAAAAGAAAAATTATAGATTTGAAAAATTTTATATGTATACACATACATGATTATTATACAAATACCTAATTTTATATATAAATGTAAATCACACCATGGTCATCACTTTAAACATAAAAGTATAATGGAAATTTTAAAATTTAGATAATAAATAAAATAACAAAGATCATACTTCTGAAGAGTTGCTGCTTTATATTTGCAATACTGATTTAAGGGCATTGAAGCTAAAATACATATTTACTAGATTCCTTTTGCTTAGGATATCTTTTGTGAAAGAACCAATGGTCTCCGTGGTGGTGGCTCATATCTGTAATCCCAGCAATGGGGATGCTGAGTTCAAGGCCAGCCTGAGCTACATACATCGAGAGTTCAAGGCTGGGCTTAACTACAAAACAAGACCTTGTCTCAAAAGAAAAAAAAATGTAATGACAAGTTTTTGCATTTTATTGAAATGCATTTTTATATATTGAAATGCATTTATATATATTTTTATATATTGAAATATAGAATTGAATCACAATTATATATTTATAATCTTCATGTTACTATTATTTTAGCCTTTTTATTTCTATACACTATAATCTTAAAATCTTATGTTAAAATCAGAAGCTTAGTTATTTCAGTATTCATGGTGATGTTTTTGTAGAAGCTTTCCTGATCTTGGTTTGCTGAGCGGTCCTAATATACTTTTCAAGTTTCTTGCCAGAAATTTCAGAGATTCATCAGCTTTCTTCTCTTTATGACAATACAGCTAACTAGAGTTTTCCCTGCAGTAACTAAAAACAGCCATCAACCCTTGGAAGTTTAATTAATTTTAACACTGCAGCTATTACATCCAGGTCTTTCAAGCTTCAAAGTAAATACTCAGCAAGCCCAGAGTGAGCCCTTGGAAAAACTGTCAAATGCCTGGTTTGTCTTCTCATAACTTTTACGATTATTATTAGCAACTGGCTTAGGTTTTTTTTTTTTTCCTTTTCAATAGTCTAGTTACTATTAGCTTCTTAATTTCTGCACTCCACTGGAACCTACCCTTCTATGTGGGTAATCTCTTGTCTAGCTGTTTCACCTGAAGTAGGATATTAGAGCTGGGCCAAACTGGACAACTAACTGAGCAGAAAGCATCAAAGCTCATAAAACCCAGAGGACATGTGTACCACTGTACAGGGATCCAATCAGAGAGCAAAACTATCAGTCCTTCAGTGGAATTTGGACTATTTTCAGGACCAATCAAGAAAGTACCATTTTCAATCTTTCATTTACATCTGCCTGGGAGCAATGTGAGTATTTTGATAGATAAGGCAGTTTAAATCTGGAGCCAGGCCAACTAAGTTTTGAAGGAGTACAAAACACCCTTCTCCCGTATCCTCGGGGGCATTATAAACCTGTTCTCCGCCCTGCTCTTGTCATGTAGAATGCACTGCTGTTCTGCCTTCAGTAACTGTGCATGTTCACTGCCTTTGTTGTGTATCTTGTCCAATTCTTTTCTACCAAGAAGCTGGAAAGAAACCCTGCAGGACCCATCCTAGTAGGTTTGCAGATGAGTTTCATCATTGCTAAGCCCAGTCAGGAGGTAAGACCCTTAGGGGGACAGTTTTTTTCTTTTTCTCTCTTCTTTTTGCCAAAGTTTTGTCTTTGGTTGCTCATTGTGGACACGGCCAAGATTATTAAAAGCCATAAGAGCATCTGCCACTTGAAGACTCCTCCGAGAGGGTAAGTCAGTCATGAAACAGTATTTTAAGCTCCAATGGGCACAAGACAGACAACTTCCACTCACCAAGCAGGCCTACATTTGATGTGCTGGTGACCTAAAGTTTAATGTCTCTCCTGTTACCACACCTTGTTCTTCCCGATCAGTTTATCCTCGGCTTTTTACTCTATGGTGGGGTTTTCAGGGACTTGGTCTCCACCTACCTACCTACACCCACCCTGCTCTTTTTGTGCTCATCAGGATCAAAATTTCATTTGCTGTTTTCCCCTGCAAATGCCCTTTTATCTGGCTGTTCTTATTGAGTCACTTGCTTTAGGACCAAATTTCCTAAAACCCCCTGAGGCCAACCCATTTCAGCTTTCTGCCAGGTTTCTCAGGTGTCTACATAGACAGCAGGAAATCTCACCCTTACAGGTAAAAGCTAAGGTTTTCACCTTTGGAACAGAACATCAAGGCCTCCTCCCTTCTTCTCCTCCAAATCTGGGCAAATCTCCTCCCCACTTCTAATAAAATTTTAGGTCATTTAGGAACAAATGTGCCCGAGGGCCTGAGTGGAACAAAGGGAACAGACAATAAAAGTCAATCTGTTGGGAATATGCTGGTTCTCAGAAGGAGAGAACAGAATATTTAGTGACTAGGTTAACAGACTCTGACTTTTGTACTTGGAACTTTCCAAGGGCTTTTCTTAAATGCTAAGGGACAGATTTTTATCTTTATCATTTAAAAAATATACAAGTATTTTATTATTGAGGTAAATGGGAAGGGTAGTATTTCTCAACTGGTTGGCTACAGCCTATAAGGGGGCCTAAACTGATCTTTAAGGAGTCCTACTGGGCCACAGGCTATGGACAACATTAAGGACAGCAACAGGAAAGACATTGTCATTCATCTCACTTGCAATTTCTAGTTGGAAATTTGAGCTCCTAGCAGGACACCCCAGTGTTCCACGGTATGCCCTCAGAAGGACCCCAGGCTCCCCTCCTGTTTCCGCTCCACGGGCCCCAGGAAGCACTGTGGGAAACACTACGCCAGTCCCACCCACCTTACTATTAGGCTGTCTCCTTAGGAACTGGAAATGATTTGACCCTGAGAATCTGAGGAAAAAGTAATTTGTCTTCCAGTGCAATATTGTTCCACTCCAGTATAAACTAGGAAACGGTGAGTAATGGATGCAGAACAGCAGTCTAAATTATAAAAATAATACTATTGTTCTGCTGGGTCTTTTCTGGAAAAGGTAGAGAAAGTAGTCTGAAATCTCCTATGTTTGAGCTTTTATGAGTCTTTATCTAAAACTATCCCTCTGCAAAGCCCAAGACATGTGATCCTTAAAGGAACTCCTGGATAGGAGATTGATATCATTGATGATCCCCTCATCAGGCCCCCAGCTGTCTCTCCGGAGTATGTGGGTCTCACATGCCTGTTTAATGAAAGAAACCACACTGGGAGAGCTCTTCCACTTTCTCCTTATTCCTCAGGCAAATAAACCAGCTCCGCCCTCTCCCAATGACTCAGAAACTCCCTCAACAACTGGCTCCCCTTTGAGAATCTGTGTTTCTCAGCCCCTTCCTCAGGCTCCTCAGCAACTTTAAGCTTCATGGAACATGCTTGGGGTGAAGTTTCCTTCTTTTCCTATTCTCAACTCATCTTGGTTCTAGGAACAGAGTGTTCTCAAGTCCAGGTTCCCTATTCAGTGGCAGCTATCCAACAATAGAATATTTAGGTGGAGTTTCCAAACATCCTAGTAGGTTTGCAGATGAGTTTCAAAGTTTGACATTTGTTTTTGCCCTCTCATGGTGAGATGGCCAATTCGTCATAGTTCTTTGCTCTACCTCATGAAAAACAAGAAATAGTGTAAGAGAGTAGGGCATATATAGATAAACAAGATGAAGTCTCATCCTGGAGACTTCCAACAGAATGAAATTGAGACTGTAATGCTGTGGTTGGACTATATGATGTCTAAAATTGTGACTGCTTTTATTATGGCAATAAAAAGATGCATCAGGAAACCTGCTAATTATGGAAGTGAGAGAGGTTGCACAGGGTAAAGAGGAAAATCTAGCTGTCTTTCATGTTCAATTAGAGGACACTTTCCATACATATACAAATTTGGACCCATTTTCCAAGGAGGGACAGGTGCTATTGGGATAACACTGCATTCATCAATAGCGCCAAATATCGACACAGGTTACAAAAACTCCCTATGAACTTTAGACACCCAGTTGCAGGACACAGCCTTTTCTCTGCCCAGCAGTAAGGATCTGAAAGAGACGGGAACCAAGAACAAAGCAGGCAAAAATTATGGCTTTTGCAATCAGCAGTGCTTTAACCATACCTTAACCGTCCAAGAGAGAAATCAGATGCTGGTCATGTGTCAGGCAGCTGATATGACTGACCTGTAGTGACTCTCCACTTCACTCCACTCCACTCCACTCCACTCCACTCCACTCCACTCCACTCTGCCCCCTTCCACACCATTCCAGAGTGGGGACAACCAGTCAAAACCATCATCTCCTGCTCTGAGCAACAGGTCTGAAGGGGCCTGTGGCAAACGACAGTGTCCTGTCCACAGACACATCTCTATCTACTATGAGGAGCCCTGGGAGACCCTGGGCATCATGGGCAAGAAAATTCAATGTCTTATATACAGAGACAGTGGACATTGTTTTAACTTCCTTTTCTAAAAAACCCTCCTCCAGATCTATAGCTACAATAGGGGTTGAAGTGAGCTGTAGTGAGAGATTTTTCATTCTTGCTTTGATACATCAATTCAGAGCTCAAGTGCTCAACCAAGAACAATTCTAACAGCTGTGATAAATATGAATGAAATAGCCTTGATTTTACTGGTGGAAATCAGCTGACTATACAGCTTCAAAATACATTAGGTTGAAGTTTTAGAATAGAATAGAGGGACTAGTAGAAAGTGGTCACCACAGCATTTGGCTAAACCAATACTAGACACAACCAGAAACACTAATCTCTGGTTTTGGATGTTGCCTAGATTACTTCTTTTTTCTGAGACTGAACAGTGTGAAAATGAAAAGAACTCCTTTTTGTCTGATATATTAATTAGTGTAGTTAATTTCCTGTGCTCTTTACTTGAAAAAAATTGTTATCAGACATTTGAATTTTTATTTGTATTAGTATGTTGCTATACTTAATTACATTCACTGTGGGGATTTAGTGCATATATATAAAATATCTTACTTCTTTTTACATTCCCTTCCCCTCTACTCCCTCCTTTCTCCCTCTATCTCTTTGTTCCCTATTATGAGATTTTAAGAAAGAAAATTTTATTCTTCAACCAATGACAAATTTCATCAACTATTGTTTCTTTGCTGTAACTCCTTTTCCTCCTTTCTCTTTTTACCTTCTTTTCCTCCTCTTCTTCGTTCTTTTTGGAAGTACTGGCAATTGATCCCAGGGCCCTTCTACCACTGAGCTACCTTGCCAGTCCTTTTTATTTTTTATTTTGAGACGATGCCTTTCTAATTTGCCCAGGTGGGACTCAAACTTGTGATCCTCCTACCTCAATCTCCCTGATGCTGGCCTTACAAACTTGTTTGCAGCTCTTATTCCTACTTCTTACTCTCAGAATATTGCCCTCATAATAAAAGATTTCAGTTGGAAATTAGTAAGGGTGGCATTTGTCACACAATTCTCCTAGTGGGAATTTTCAATAATAGTGCTTTATTTTGTATTATTTTAAAAGATTCAAATGAAGAAGAATAATGTATGCCTGAAGAAGTATCCAGAGTATAACTCCTGAAGCTGCTGAAAAGAGTTCTTTTTACTGTAGATGGATTTGAGACATTTCTGTGTGAGGATGTGAGTCACGCCCATTATTATCTGTTCATTCAAGATTCAACCGGAAGGAATGTACCAAGCATTGTATTAAGTACTGATTGCTTAGTGATACCTGAGACAGACAGGTCCCTGATTGCTGCAGCCTATAGTTGAAGGAGGAAGATGCCAAAACAAGTTGTCATGTGATGAAAAATTATGGTAGGTGCTGGGAAAAGGGGGCGGGTATGGATTTATACATGAGACTGTAATAGCCCTGTTTAGACTGTAGGGTCAGAGAAAGCCTGATCTCAAAAGAATATTTTTAAACTGCATGTGAGGAAGGAGTGAGAGCCCTCTGTGAGCACTTTACACTGAGGTCACAATGATAATAAAGATTTTCCCTCTTTAGCTGGGGCTGTATGGTTAGACTGAATAACATGTTTGTTATCTCTGTTCTGGAAGCCTTTTCAGTTCTTACGATGACATCACTGTATTATTCCTGTTTTAGAGATATTGTTACACTGAAGAATGATGTGGAAGTTTAAACAAGCATAGATCAAAATATAATTCTGTCAGAAATGTCTGAAAAAGACATTGTTTCCAACAATTTTCTAAGCTGAAAATTGGATGGTTTTCATTTGACTTAATGGTTTATAATGTATCAACCTTTCTCAGTGGAGTTGTTTTTCAAACCCTTTAACTTGACTTTAAAAAGCAACTTAACATGATAAGTCTTTTTATTTGTAGTCCTACAAGGTCTAAAAGACAATGTGTATGTGCATGCCCACATCCATGACTGAAAGACGTTCTTTTGGTCATTTTGTAATTTAAAGCATATCTTTAAGCTCCGTATCTTCATAACAACAACAACAACAACAAAGTCCCGCAAATTTTAGCTTGTCTCATTGGTAAAATCTATGTCAAGCTTTAATCTCTTGGTATTTTGTATGTATATTCTCAGAAGTTAGCTATTACCTTATTAACCTTTGCATTTATAATACCTAACAAAGTAGTTTATATGTGGTGAATGTTTCATAAATATGCACTGGCCTGTCTTTGTCAGTTTAGTACATTTGTTGTTGTTGTTTTGACACAATTGTCTCACTATGTAGCCCAAGCAGGCCTTGTATGCTCAGCAATTCTCCTGCCTCAGCCTCCTGAGTACTGGAATTACAGGCATGTACCACCACCATTGGTATTGCCTTTGTCAATTTAAAAGGATGAATGGTTTGTGGTTGTCTTTTAAAAATAAAATATAACATATTGATGCTAGAATGCCATATAACAAATAATTGGAGGACAAGCTTTAGTACCATGATAGTTAAATATGGGTCAATTTTTACTTGGATAAAATTTGAAAAATGCTTTTAATTTATGACAGTACATTATGTTGGTATGCTATGTTATTTTTGGTACAAAGCAACTGGGTGATGGTTGAAGTAAAGAGGCAAGGAAGTGAAGGGAAAGAGTGTTTTTCCATCTGATCCTGTAGCACTTTAATCCATGGAATGCATTTGAGATATTGTTGGAACAGAAATTCTTAATTGGGAAGGTGAAGAGAGCCACATACGATCTGGATTTCACGGAGCAGTGTCTCTCCTATTTTTCAGAGTAAGCGTTTCCTTTTACAAACATACAAGAATAGATTTATTTAGTCTCAATGAAAAATTTTAAGATCATGTACATTTCGGGAGCTTTAAATATAAACAGAGCTAGACCATTGCTTGTATAGCTAGACTGCTATGATTAAAATCCCTATTTTGACACTAACAATCTGTGTAACCTTGGGCAAATTGAACCTCCCTGGGGTTCAATTTCTTCACTTGTAAATTATAAATAATATTAGTGCCTGCTTAATTGGCTTGATGGTCCTGAGGATTCAATTATTGTATAATGTAAAATGCTAAGAACAGTACTTAGATCAGAGTTAGTTCTAAAAAGTGTTTGTTCAATAAATAATAATGAACATTGATATTAAAATTTGCATACATTAAAGTATAGAAAAGGCAACTGAAGAATCTTTGTCAAATGCACCAGTTGACTGAATGGAATTCACAGGACAATAGGTGACATTGAAAGGTTTTGATCCCATATTGTCAGTCTTTTGTGTCTGATTCTTTCTAAATAAGGTGCACGGGATTAGAAATCCCCTACTCTCTAGAACTGGAGTGTAAGAAGAATTATATATATATAGAATTATATATATATAGTTCTATATAGGATACAATCAAAGGCCTCTAAGAAATGCTGACCCGTGTGTATAACATAAAGGATATTTCCAGAATATGCTGGATCTCTTCACTATGTACCACAGGTAGCTACATGTTAATGCATGTGACCTTTACTCCAAGATGGAACAGAAAGCATTAGGAAAAAAGAGCCTGGATCATAAGAATAAGGCATAAAATTTAATGTGTCATTGATATAAAAAGTGATGAACTATTTACCACTTAAAATTCTTTTGCAACAAGGAAGAGATAAATCAATAACAAATGGTTTAAATTATTTCTTACACAATACTTCAAAGAATAAACTTGAATGGATAAATTAATGAAGACTTTGAAAAGGTCAGAACAAAGCAAACAAAGAATTCCTCAGGCAATTCATTGGGCAATCTTGACATACATGAATTAGCAGGCTGTGCTGATGAGCTCAGTGTCATGATTTTTAACCCCTGTGTCATGAAACTGGGAGAACTAGAACAGCTGTTTCGAACCTGCTGAGCAGATGGAATTACTGAGGCTAAAGATGCATGCTATGAAACTCATCTGACTGATGGGAAAAACAGTTCAGTGACTGCTCCCCTAAACTGTATTTTCTACTCAAAATATTATGAAGTGTAACTCTGTATTTCCTATCACAGAGGTGTCTTAGAGTTAGTGGTATCCATAAGAACTCAGGGGCATGGCTATTATTTCTACAAAAAGGCTGAAGTACACACGAATTTTTGCAGTAATTTTTAACACTTCAGGAATGAACATGTTGCTTTATATCTGAAAATAGGCACGGATTAGGAATTGGAATTGGAACTGGAATTAGAATTGGAATTGGAGTTGGATCTCCTCTGTTTCTCCTTGGCCCATTCCTTATTTAGTGATTTTTAGGTAACTTTCTATTTTTCACTTTCAGCCATGCTTTTTCAAAATCTTTATATTTCAAACAGAAATTTGAGTTTTAATGTCCTCTATCATCTTACAGGCTAAACTAGAAGTGCCAATGTGATATAGTTCAGCTTCAGTGTCCAGGAGTTATTTTAGTAAAGTCATTTCACACATTATTTGAAAGCCAAATAATCAAGTGCTGGCAGACGTAGGGGAAACCTTAGCCATCCTGGAGGATGATCTCACACTATTTCAACAAATTAATGATAAACACAGGTTGTGGACCATGTACCAAAGGAATATTGCCACCATAGTATGTATGTGTAATTAATATTGGTATGAGAGGTGAATATATTTGCATATATATGTGTGTGTATTTGTGTAGTTGCGTGCAAGTGTGTATGTGAGTTTGTGTATGTATGTGATGGAAGATTCATCTAGGTAACCAGATGCCCAGGATTAAGAGTAGATGCATCAGGGACCATGTATAGCAATGAGAAGTAATGGATTATACAGATTCATAGCATAGATATCCCATTGTATATCATAGCACAGATATACTTTAACTCCATAGGATTTGCTGAAAAAAGGAGAAATTAAATGCAATGCATTTACAGAAATTTGAAAATACATATACTCAAGCACATTTTATAATAACTGTAATAATCTGATGGTTGCATATGGATATAAGGAGAAAGAATGAAGATCTAAAAAGTATGCAAAATTTTTTTTGTTTGTACCAATGATGATGATGTGCCTGAACTGAGATGTTTAATTCAACTACTCCACATTCCAAGAAAATAATGTAGACATAGGGAAAGTTCTTAAGGTATGCTGTGTGAACCCATGGAACAGATATGTGCACAGACTAGAATGAATGAAGTGATGAATGAATGAATGAGTGAGTGAATGAATGATGCTGTCATGAAGGAACATCCCAGAGAAGTGAAGTCTGTCTTTTGGAAGAATGAGTAGGAATTATCCAGGCCAGGTGTTGGTGAGGGAAATCTTACAAAAAAGGAAGGTCTTGTAATTATGAGCAGAAGGAGTTGCAGATTCTATGACCTCTCATCACAAATGTCTGCTTTATACTTGAGAAGGTACATTATTACATATGACCACAGCATGTGCCTGAAAGTGAAGTTGCAGTAAGATGATAGGACAGAGAGGCAGACAGGGTTGAAATGGCCTGTGTTTCCACATTGCCTGAGGTTCTGGGGGGTGAGGGGAAAGATTTTCAACTAGAGAGTCAGACCACTCTGTCTCTAATTTGAGCTTGGCTATATTTGAAGCATGCGGTCTCTAATTTTGGGCTGGTGGTATTTAAGTCTAGTTTAAGTCTCATTTTATTCATAAAGTTATCCCTTAGTCCAGTTCCAAAATGATTTAATTGTATGTGATTTCTTCTTGTGAATGTCCATAGCCTTTAGTTCTCTTTTTAAAAGGAAGCTTGACATACTTTTATAATTAGGTGTCCTTTCCTTATCTGTCTTTTGACATTTAATACAAAAGACTACTCATTTATAGGTGACAGAAAATGTCAGATCATTAGTCTGGATCAAAATGAATTGAGTTAAATGGGAATAGTTTGAAGGTAGGGAGGAAGTTTTGAGTATGATGGCTCAGATTTTTGTTAACAAATGACATGGGCTATATGGAAGGTATGTGGTCAAAAAGAAAGGCAATCAAGTTAGAGGGACAGAAAGTAAAACTAAAGAAGAATTGTGTTTTCAAGAAGGAAACTTGTGCTTTTAGAGAGAAAAATTGTCTTTTGAAAACTATCTTAGATTTAGTGACCATAGTCACTATCCCTTGTTTCATTTTATCTTAAAAATTCCCAAAATTTGAATCATAAATAAGTAGCAACAAATGAGTTAGTTATCAACTTCAACTTCAAGAAATCTCTTGATTTAACAGAGATAATCCAACTTTTAAAAATATGACATGCACATCCCAGAGGTATACTACATGTTACTTTACATAAAAGGTGAATAATTGTGACCAGATAAAAATATTAAAGTAAAGGCCTCATTATTTGTTGGAACTTGATTAATTAGTTACATACTATGAAAATTTCTAAATTCATGATTTTAAAGTATATTCCTGCTACAGTTTTTTAGAAGTAAAATGAAGGTTTGATAGATGAGTTTCTTAGTTAAATCGTTTCCTGCTAGTTCAACCACAGATTTTAGAAATCAACATATATTTCGTTTTAAAATTTTCCTAAAAATTTTATGAGTGGTATATTCATTCCCAAATTGTTTGAGAATAAGCCAATAAAAAATGTGATTAGTCACCTCCCCATGCAGCAGTTTTCCCACTACCTCTTCCAGGTCCAACTTTCTGCTCTAAACCTTTTTATCAACTAGGAATTATCATGGAGGCCAATGGCTTTCTATCAAATTATATATAGTTGTATATTTTCACTAGGGTGTGCTTGCTCATATATTTCCAGCAGTGCAATAGCTCTGTACACTTATTTGGAAAAGTTCAGATCCTCTTTGTATTCCATTTGCCAGTACAAAGGCAGCTTTTGCCAGTTTGAGTCCCAGTAAAGTGGAGGGCTGCCCACGCGTTTGCTTCATTTGGAATATTCTGTTTGCCAAATGTTTACACTGAGCCCCCAATCCTCTGGCTTGTGTTCCTCATATTATTTCCAACTCACTGTCTATTTACTAAACCTTCTAGTGTGGATGGTGGTATAGCCCTGGCCTGGCTTCCCAGGGGAAGCGGTGAAAGTCCTCGTACTGGCCACTGTTAAAACAAGATTAACCAATGTGTCAGAAATTGTACAAACAGAAGAAATCTTATCCATTCTGAAGTGTTCTTGTTCCTTCCCAAATTTATCTTTGAAATACACTGAAATGCATTGCTTTTTCGAGTTAGTTCTTGGAATATTTTTGGGGTGGCTTCCTGAAGCTGTGACTGATAACAATTGCTTGGAACTACATTGAATAGTTTTAAAGGAAAAGAAAAAATTAGTTGTTTAAGAACTAAGTACTATATATATGTGTAATTTAAAAACTTCTATAAAGTATCATATTTTAATGAATAACTTATTGATTAAAATATAATTATCTCAATATTATGGGAGAGCCAATATTCATATGTATTTCATTAAAAAAGATTTATTACATTGAAGAAAGTATGATGTATATTATGTAACATTGTATCACATTCTGGGTGAATAGGATATCCAATTTCTAAGCATTCTCTGTGCCAACTAAATATATGATATAAATGAACTGCGATTGTATGTTGAGGTTTTTTAGATGATTTAGACAGTATATGAGACTTACCATCAAAGACAGAAGATCAAGACTCATTGCATCATAGACACTTACATACATATTTTAAAATAAAAGTAAGCCTACCAACATATATTTACATGCATTAAATTACATATTATTTTTTTTTCAATATTTAAAAAACATTTTATTTAAAGAGAAAAAAAAACAAAAAACAACAAAGCAAAACAGAAAAAACAGTAGCAACAATACAAAATTCCAAAGGAAAAAAATAAAAGAAAAACAACAACAAAAAAAACGAAGAAATCACTACTTGATAAACTACATACTGTCATCTTGGAAATAGCTGTTCAAGTTACAAAATTAAAACATACAAAATACACATTCAAACAGTGAGATTGTTAACAGTTCTGCTCCATGATCTAACAAAAACAGTAATATGGTCATCTATCTTACACACTTCAACATACATATCCTTTAGAGCACTTTCTTTTCCTCTTTTTTACAGTAGCAATTACACATTTTGGATTTTATTACTCCTACAGTTCTTATTACTTTTTTTTTATTTAAAAGAGAATAAAACAAAAGGGGGCAGTACAGAGCAGATCAGAAGAGGACAACATAGGCAACACAGTACTTTACATTAAGTCAACTGGACATCAACAGTATCTAACACCATATCTCTTACTCTGCTATAGTTGAGCATAGTTTCAATTACAATAATATCAAACATAACACAATAGTATAAAGC
>PVJX010026986.1:0-25291 GCA_004027295.1 Dolichotis patagonum | reverse complement strand
CACTCTCCAGGGCGGCAGGCTGCTTACTGGTTGGCTTGGCGCCCTAAGTTCCAGCATGGCGCGGATCTCAGGAGATGCTCTTGCTTCTGGTTTCCCCGCCCTGGGGTGGCCGCGGCTCGCCAGACCACAGTCACTCTCCAGGGAGGCAGGCTGCTTACTGGTTGGCTCGGCGTCCTAAGTTCCAGCATGGTGCCGATTTTAGTATCTCTTAAAATATTATTTCCTGCTTGTGGGCTGCAGTGGTATTGCACAGGTCCAAGCACTGTTTTACTCTCAATAACAATCCTGCTTATACTTACCCAATATAAAAAAAGACACGCACAGGAATGCACAGTTAAATTGAACCCATTGTTTTTGCCATTGTGCCTTCTTTAGTCAAAGGTACTGAAAGCATAGTTTCTATCATTGGCTGTTTTTGCAGTTACAGGAGGTCCACTTTTTAGGGCTCAATTTTTGTTTTCTTATTGTTGAAGACCCTTGTCCATCCAAATGACCCTCTGTGTCCTGAAAACTCCTTTACTTCCCACCTCCATTTCTCTGTTCATACTTATTTCATTTGAAAATCTTATTTTTATTGTTTAACTTTGTATTTCACTAATTTGGGTTTCTATAGCTTTCCAGATAGCACTGTCCAAATCCTTTCAGGTTTTCTCATTGTCTTTTACAAGACTTTCTCTAGCTCGGCAGCAAGAAATACCTTCTCTTCCCTTTAGCTCTTGCTGTGACACTCAGCACATTGTGTCTCAGGGTTGTCCCTGTGCTGCCTTGTCATTGAGGGGTAGTGACATCTTCCCAGATCATTGAGTTCATTTTGAAAGCCCCAACAGATACTGTACATGAATGACCTCTATCAAGTGTTTTTATTTGGGGGGGTTATTATGGATAGAAACATCAGCAAAGCTAGAGAAATAGTCATCCAACTTGAAACACTGTCAGAAAAAGCATTGAAACCTATTGGTTAAATTTGGTAAGTATAAGCAAGACAGTTGTCCAGACTAAGACAATGCCTCAACCTTGTGCAATCACAGTTTCTTAGCCCCTGGCTGGCAATACTATTTTAGTCTTCTACTCTGAGGTTCTAATAGCCCTGCCTACCTCTGTCAGAAGAGTTGGTCAGTTACATCAGTGGCTAGTAATTCATACAGCTACACAGACTCATTTTTAAAATAGTTTTTATTTTAATATAACATTTGGCAGTTAGCATTATGCTAACTAGAAATTCTGCTCTCTTACTACCTCTATTCTAGCCATTTGGGGGAAATACGAGGTGCTTAGGGTTATCACAGTGACAGCAGGTCAGGATGGCAGACTCACTGGACAGAGAAAATGCCCACTTCCCTTTCCCACGTCCAGGAATAGCAACACATCAAACAGAAGCAATAGGGACAACAGTCCCAGGAGAGCTTTACAGAGAGTATGGTGGACTTTGACATCATGAAAGAGAAATTCTCAGGTTCCAGACAAAAAAATGGAGATGCAAGATGCTTGGCACTAGGGCTGCATCTTAGCACCTGTGCAGGTGGGACGCAGGGGCACGTTGTGCAGCAGGACAGGAAGACAGTTTTCCGCGAGAAGCCGGAGGTTAGAAGCTGGCCCGGTGTGAAATCATTGAAAATCTTGCCCACTCACTTGGGAAAGCTACATGGAAACCTGCCATTTGATGATGTCAAGGGTGGAAATAAACTTTGTAATTTGTATTACTTTACAGTTGTGAGGCTCCAAATTCACAGTAAGAAAGTCACAAATACTGGTGGATCCATAAAACTTCCAAGTCTGGCAGAAGCAAACTGCTACTTCCCTATCAGGGACTTCATATCCCCAGGGTACTCACCAGGCCCACAAAGAGCAGTTAGCACCAAATATGAGTTTAAGGAAACAGCTGAGCCACTTCTTAAAAAGAACAGCAGGTACAGATAAAGATCCCTCCCCCCAGGAACTGGAAGAAACAGAATCTTTACATTACACACTTAAAATGTTAAGAAATGAACAGAATCAACAAGAAGTCATAAAACATGATAGGCTTATCTTAAACACAACCATAAAGGTATTTTGAAAACAAAAACAAATCTTAATGTTACAAACATGGAATAAAATGAGAGAGAAAGAGAGAGAGAGGGAGAGGGAGACGGAGCCCAGTACACTGGGGTGTTGAATATGTTAATTTGCTTGATTTAATCATTTCATGTTATGCATATATCATACCCTGCAAATATATGCAACTTAAATTGTCAGTTATACCTTCATAAGGCTGTGAGAGAAATAAAAACGAAAAAGGAAAAAGGACGGAGTAAGTGGATGGATTAATTGCTGTCAGATTTGTCTCAGGCCAGCTATTTCCTCTAACTTGTCATTAATCCTCAGGAAATGTCCTGTATTGAGATTGTTTCTGCCAAAATCATGGCTAGTTTATAAAGTAACGGTATGATAAACAAACAAATAAATCTTTCTAGGACTTGAAAGTTCCTATTAGACAAATGAGCCACAGGACAAAAGAAAGCCACGTTCAAGGACAAAGATGTTAATTAACAATGCGATTGTAGGTAGGAAACAAATCTTTAAACACTCACCCACTTTCTCCAGAACAAAGAGTCCATTTTATGGGGCCATGCACTAGGCCCTTGAGGCAGCAGGGCTCCTGGTGGGAGGGAGCAGGGCTTCTGTAAAAGCACTGTGGGTGAATGATGTGGGACAGGCACCTCTGGCATCTTTGTAACCAGCACTTGGCCATTTGCAGGGATGGAAACAGCTGCTTCATTTGCTTTTGTCTTTGAGCACTTGATGAAACTCCCCCAGCAGCAGGCTCTCGTTGGCATCTGTGATTCTCTTCCTGGGGAAGTCTTTTCTTTGGACAAAACCCGGCAGAAGGACCCTAGAGGTGGCTCTGGATTCCACCTGTGTTTGAACACTCCTTGTGCAGAAACTGCAATGGAGAGGAATGTGGACAGGGCCTGCGTGGCCTCCTGGCTGTGCTGTGTGCTCCTGGTGACTGGAGCGGCTTTTCCTTTAGGCGTTAGGTGAGTGGGAGTGGGGTACTCTGCCTGCTTTGTGGCGCTGTGGGACTTAAATGGGAAGCTTATGCAGAACACAGTCTGGTGTGTGGTGGGCACTCACTCAGGTAATACTGTTTTGCTGTCCATTTTGTCCTATGCTCCGCCACAGGTCCCTGGTCTCTCTTTCCTCTCCCAGCCTTGCCTCCGAATCCTCCATGAATCAATTGATTTCCCTTCCAATGCTTTGTGTTTATGTCTCCTTTGGGCAGTCAGACACCCTGGCCGCTTTGCAGGGCTTGACAGGGGACTCACACTCATCTGATCAGGAGACCGAGCCCCAGACCTTCCTCAGTCCATCTCTCTCCTTTGGTCAGGTTGCCTGGCAACACCTCCTGCCTCCTCCTGTCTTGTTCCAGAGCTTCTGCTCCTGCCATTTCCCACGTGGGCCTGGTCCTCCTCCAAATCAAAAGTCACCTCTTCCACACAGAATCGTAGAACAGGAAGCATCACAGCTTTATTTTTCACGGTGCTGCTTTCATTTAAAGCTGGCAAGGTCCGAGATGGGAGAGGGCTAGGGATGCTGGAGCAGACCAAGCAGTCAGCAAGTCAGGTTCCGCAGAGCTCCTGAATGTGAGGGACAGGACACCTGCCTTTGAAAGCAGGAGCTCAGCAGAGCAGGGTCCTAGCTCTGAAAGAATGGAGCTACAGGGCAAAGATGATGGTGGGGGACAGACAGAAGCCCCAAAACAGAGCTAATGGTGGGGTGGCAAAGGCCACTTGAGCACTGGACCCTGGTGCTAGGCCTGTGAGCCACTGGGCTGTGTTTTCCTTCAGTCCCTGGGAATGGCTATTGGTTTCTATGGCTGCTGTGGCAAACTCTGCAAATTTTGCAGCTTAAAACAGCACAGATTCATTTTCACATAGTTTCTGTGGACCAGAGGTTCAAACGGCCTCGTACCAGGCTGAAATCATGGTCCTGCGAGGCTGTGTTCCTTTCTGTGGCTCTGGGGAGAAGTCCATTTCCAAACTCATTCAGGTTCTTTGCAGTTGTAGGGTTGATATCCTCTTCCCTTGCTGGCTACCAGCTGGGGTCATCCTCAGTTCCTGGAGACCTCTCTCGTTTCTGCACATGGGACTCTTCTCAGGGCCAGCAGTGACGTGGCAATCCTTCCACAGTGTGCAATCTCCCTGACACTGACCCCCACCCGTTGTGACCCCTGGCTCCGACCAGGCAAAGTTCCTGGTTTCGGGAGCTCCTGTGATGAGTCCACCCCTTCGATGTAATCTACAACAATATCCCTGTTTTAAGGTCCATGATCTAAACCCCACCTGCAAGGTCCCTCTACCACACAGGCACACATTTGTAGATTCTGGGGACTAGAGTGAGAACATGTTCCCAGGGTGTCCTGTGGTCTCTCTGCCCATTCCTCCTGACGCCTTAGCAATCGAGTTTTCATGGGCAAGGCTCGCTGAAAACTGCTTTTGCCAACTGTGACTGCCACGTGATAGTCTAAGGAACAGCTCACAACTCGTAGTCATCTCTTAATGAGACCATTTCTTTATTTTCAATCCTTACATAATTTTAGAATTTTAGAAAAAAATGAGCTATAAAAAAGAGGAGATGAAAGGTAGATGGGAAGGACATGGTTCGCCTCTCAAAGACTCTTTGCTCTTTGATTTTATCAATTCCTATCTGTTCTTTCAAATGTTAATTCTCTACCAATCTCCTTAATGTTAAGGGTGGGGGGGGGTGTCTGATTGAAGTTGTGCCCTCTCCAATGTGTTTAGAGATCTGTTTTTGAAGCGATTAAGGATAATTTATTCTTAATAATATTGACGGTGCATTGGAGTGGTAAGCTGTGTACCTCGGGAGGCACTTTTATATATCTTATTTCGGGGTATGTTTCAGGCACTTGTGTACCATAGAGAGGTTTTGTACAATAAACTTTGATGGCTATGAGTGATCTCTTCCAGAGCCTTCTCAAGTCTCCCACATCAAGACGTGTGCCATTTCTCTCATAAAATGGAATCAAGCATACCTGAAATGTTTAAAGAATAACTCTGGACACGATAAGCAGAGGGCAGCAATGTTGGAAGATCCTAGATTCCCCAGAGTAGTGGAGAAGGCACTACCTGTGGCCAGTGAGCCCTGCTCAGCTTCTTAGGACATGGCAGCTTCCGCCCCCTCCTGCCGTGTCTTGGGTGAACTTGGGGTATTTGAAACTGGAAAGTTGAATTTTGCAGCCAGAAAGATTCTATGTTTGTTACCTAAGCTCACAGAATTGTAGACTGTCAGCCCAGGAAAGCCCTGGGAACTGAGAACAACTTCTCCTGCAGATAGGATGGGGATCGCTAAGGAATGTCTGGATCAGGGCCAGATCGAGCATTCTCGGTCCAGTAATCTATTAACATTATTAGTATACATATTGAAGAGGAGGGGAGACTCCCTTAGCACCCCCTCTTCTTAGTTGTTGATGAAATCACTAAATATCTGAGTCAGCAAGGGCCTTTGATGCCCACCTGGTCCAGCCTGCTGCTCATGGTGGCCATTGTTGGGTTACTTCCTGCTCTGGGAGTTCTGGGTGAAGAACTTGTTCCATTTGGGGTTCTTGGGTGGATTAAAATCTTCCTCCCCAGAGCTCACATGGATTGGCTCCCACATTGTTACATTCAGTGTGTGGAGTTAGTGTGTGTTTATAGCATATCTTAATTCTTTTTATGTCTTCTTTCCCTACTTCTCTTTCTTTCCCTCTGTGTCTTGTCCCTGTTTCTATATGCAAAAGATCAATTTTCCTGTTCCCTGATGTCTGTCTTTTATTTTTTTATATCTTTTATTATTTTTTAAAAAAGTCTATGTTGGGTTTCTCAGATAAGAAAAGTCACATAGTTTTTAAGCAGAGTCTGATTTATGTCACTTAACATGATAGTTGTAAGGTCCATCCATTTTCCTACAAATGAGTCAAGTTTATCTTTCTTTATGGCAGTGTAGTACTCCATTGTGCGTAAGTACCACATGTTCTTTATTCACTCATCTGTTGGTGGACATATAGGCCACTTGTAGGACTTAGCTGTTATTAGTTGTGCTGCTCTGAACATGGTATGCATGGATCGCTGTGCTAGGATGTCTTTAACTCTTTTGGGAAGATACCAAAAAGGGGCATAGCTCGAATGGAGTTCTAGGTTTTGAGAATTCTCTTGCACCTCTCTTAGGTGGCTCTTAGAATGTAAAACTAATGGTGGCTGTTCTGGGCAGGGCTGGGTGTGGGACACTTTCTGGTAGATGGGCATTGTGTAGGGAATGTTCAGCAGCTCCATCTGTGTCCCTGTAGGTAACTGACTTGTACAGTGTTCATTTCTGAGTTTGCTATTGTGAATGACCGGGCTCCAACACCCGCAGCCCTGGCCCTGGAGGGTGGACACCAGACTTCACGGGAAGCTGCAGCCAGAACACCCCAGCAGGCTGCTGTCAGGCAGTACCCAGGGATGCGCTGTACCTGTCGCCCCATGGGTCGCCTCACCAGGCCTTCCTGAGCATGACTGTGGCTTCTTGCAGGGACTTGTGCTCCCCATCTGTGCTGCGGTGACGAATAGCCATTTTCCCCACAGTGTAAGCTGTTCAACATGAAGAGTGTGCTTTTCCAAGCCACTTTGGAGCTGATCGTTTGCCATCAGCCTTTGACAAAGCTACATATTATCGGAAATACCAAAGGAGCTGCTCTGCTCCCCACTATAATTCATGAAGCACATTAGGTGCTGCAGTTCTAATACCTCATTTTCATGATGAACGATGCCACAAGAGCCCAAAATGGTTCCAATGAATCTCCTTGCTGACTGTGATCGCCTGGAGAAGACAACTCTGAACACTTAACCTCCCTGCTAGGCCCGAGTCACAGGAGACACACAGAAAGCTGGCCGGTGGTATTGCTGGCATTCCTGTCGCTTGGTGCCCTAATGACTTCGAGTGGACCAAATCCTCAAGCACAGGAACATGTCAAGCAAGCCAGACTCGCAGTAGTTACAGTGACACTGCCAGCTCCAGTGCCTTGGTAAGTGCTGATGACAGACACAGGGCTGAAGGCATCTTGTGGAAAGAGCTCCTTCACCAGTGGAGAAGGCTCTCCAGGGCCTCCAGAGGAGGATCAGAGGGTTTCCACACCATCTGCAAGGCTTTGTTTCTCTCACTTGATATGTGAATGGCAACATATGTGACTTCGTGTTTGTGTCAACCCTGGTGACTGCTAGTACACTCAGTCTTGCTTACGACACTTTGTGCTACAGAGCAGAATCCAGGGGTATGAAATGAGCTAACTTGATCCTTCTATAGGCGACTGTGGCAACCAGAAGACAAGGGCTCAGGTCAGCCAGTGTTCAGCTTTGAGTTAACCAGGGTTCTCTGTAGGAACGGAGCCAGTAGGGGACATGCTTACATATACAGGAATAGGACGCATATCCATCCCTTTATACCTCTGAATATGTTTATTTATCATAAGAAATGGGCTCATGTGATTATGGGGGCTGATGAGTCCAAGACCTGCTGGATGAGTCAGCAAGCTGGAGACCCAGGGGAGCCATGGCCAAGTTCTGGACTGAGTCTGAAGCCTGAGGATCAGGGAGCAGAAGGAAGAGCTTCAGGTAGGAACCCCAGAAACAGCAGCTGGAACCTGAAGGCAGGAGAAAGCTGGTGTCTGGGCAGATAGTAGGAATTCCTTTGTACTGTCTTCTTGTTTGGTTTGGGCCTTCTCTTGTTTGGATGAGGCTACAAATGGGGTCACTATGAAAGACTCATGCTTCTCTGCTCCCCAGACCTCTTGGGATCCAGCCCAGGGCCTGCATGGGGTTGCTCAGAATGGAGGCACCGTGTGTGAGCTGCATTTGACCACTCTTTGCCTTAAATAAAGTATGGGAAGCCAGTTAACTCTTGCTCCATGCCATGCATGGCCTAATGCTTTGCTAATAGCTGAGATGACAGCAAAGATAGGCACCATGTGCAAATGGCTACCGGCTACCGTACTCTGACTCATTAGAGTGATTTTTGTACGGCCATGATATGGGCTGTTGCATCCTAATGAAGGCAGGAAGCAAAGGGCCTAGCACTAAACAGAAAAGTTAGGTGTGAACTCTTTGCCATCTCAGTCAGCCACTTGGGAATTTAGCTTCCTGACCATGGGTCTGGCCCTGTAGGTAGAGCAGAGCTGGTTTCCAGAAGAGGACTTGTCCATCTGTGGATGTAATCTCACTAAATTTTAAGGTTACTTCAAATTTCCACAAGACCATGAGACCACATCAGGAGAGGAGATGGGTCATCCAGAAAGCAGTGCGCACTTCTGGGCCAATGGAAGCTGCAGGTGTACCGAAGTATGGAAAAACCTGCCAACACCGAGTGGTGGAGACAGGAGGCTGAGTCTTGTGGGGCTTGCTGGCTTAACCATTGTCTCAGGTGCTTTGGATCCCAGGTCAGCTCTTACAGGCTGCATGATCTGTTCAGGTTCCTGTCTTCTGTGCAGGGAAGGCAGGTCCCACCATCCCACCCAGGTACATGCCCAAGGAGGAGAGCCCGGCAAGGATGCTGCTGCTCTGCACAGCTCTCCCTTCCCCCTCTGATTCACGTCCTGTAAAGCAAGGCATTCCGGTTTCCCAGAGGTTCTGTTCACCAGTCTGGCAGAAAGACTTTGAGAGCTTTCTGACCTGGCTGGGAGCCATCTGCATAGCTCCCCGTTACTGTGTTTGTGTACTGGCAAGATCACTCTGTCTATAATGTGGGGAGGTGTGGGAGGGAGTGAGACTAGGGGTGAAAAGTGCCATGTGAAAGAGGCTCCGACAGCGCATTTGTCCTCTCTACCTTCGAGACATTACCAGGAGGTGCCATCAGTGAGCCAGGAGGGGACCCTCACTGGACACAGAAACTGCCCACACCTTGATCCTGGGTATCTATCTGTTAGAACTGGGAGACTTTACTTCCTGTTGTTCAAGCCACTAGATTTGATGGTTTGTTAGCAGCTCAAGGAAGTGGACAGAAGTCACAGTAGAAGAGCTGGAGTCACCTCCTTGGTAATCTTTTTTTAGCACCCATGTGGGCCCCAGGTCAACAGAACCCCAGGGATGTAAGTTTGCAGATACATCTTAGCCTTTGTGCTGTATCATGCTGTGACCAGAGAATGAACTTGGACTTCTTTCTCAGTGCTGGCTGAGCCTTCCCTGCCTGACTAGGAGCCAGCACTAACAGCTTCATGCCCAATGGAAATGGAGCCAGACTGGCCTCACCCCCACCTATGCCTGATTGAACTCTGTGTCCCCAGCCTGGAGCTTCCAGTGGTGTGTCTTGGTGGCTTCTCACTGCCAGAACTCACATCTTCCCACATGGAAGGTAACTTCAGACTGGCTTGCAGTGGAGACAGGGTAGGGAGTGAGGGGACAGACATGAGTGGTGTCAAAGATTCGAACTGGTTGGGTGGCTCTTTGGGAGCAGAAATGACAAGAAGATTCTAGGAAGTCCCTAGCTTTGGGTGCCGCATTTGAGTGGATGGAGGATTTTGGTGTGTTTAGGTACTGGGAGACCTGAGGTGGTGGCAATGACATTGCATTAAGGTCCAACTTTGGAGGCAGCCTGCTCTTAGCCTCTGCCTCTGGCTGGTTCCTGGGTGCCTCCTGCTGGCCTCTGGACTCCTGTCGTGTCATCATCACCTTCTGTACTGTACCCTCGCCCCATTCCTGCCTTCCCTGCCCTAGTCTGTCTCCCTAGAGCCCAAGCAGCTAGTCTGGTGGTGCACCTAGGGCAGGATGCTTGTGTCCACAGTCAGCTGAGGACAGCCTCTTCTGCTGGCGTGTCCACACTTGACATCACAGCCTGGCCTCTCCGTGTCTGCTTGGAGTTCAGGACACAGGAGACAGCAGGAATGAAACTGGCTGGGACTAGGACCACTCCACTTCTCTGCTCCTTCCAGCCCTGCAAGTGTACTAAATTTGATGAGAAAATTTTGTGTCCAGTTTGTTGGAGTGACATGCATTAAGCAGTAAGGAGCTTTCCCCTTCCTGGAATCTCCACACTCATTCCCAGAGGACAGCAGTCTTGGCCTCTTGACTGCTTTTCTTACAATATCAAGTCCTTTTCCTTCATTTATATTAATAAGATCACTCAAAAATGATTAAACCTTCTGGTTTTGCAACTCATAAATTATCCAGTATAGAAGCTGAAAGGGAGTTTGGAAAGAATCTCTGTGCAAAATCATGTTTCTATAGAGGAGAACCAGTGAGGTTAGCTGACCTGCTGGAGGTCACACAGCACACTCCAGGGCTCTTGTTACCTGAATTAGCTGTTTTTTTTTTCCTTTCTCACCTTGGAGATGGAGACCAGACCACTCAGATGCTGGCAGAGGAGGAGGACATATTCTTGGGGCAGAGCACTTTCTGTAGCATGTGCTGTGCTTTGCATTTATTGCACAAGATCTGTGGATTTTGAGCAGTGAGGGGTTCTGACATTTCTCTGGAAGATACTTAAGGAGCTACAGGTAGGGGGAAATTACAGATCACAGAGCCAGAGAGAAGGTAAAAGGGCAATGTGGAAATGTGACAGAGGAAAGGCTCCTTGGTGATCAATAGGCCAAGCCATGGTGACACTGCTTTTGGTATTTATGGCCACCATAAAACCAAGGTGAGTGCTGGGCGAGAACGAGAAGCAGGACCTGCTGGGCTAGCCAGAGCCTGGTCCCTTAGTGCAGAGCACGGTGGAGCCCAAGCTTTCAAATCCATGGCGGTGGAAGGTCAAAGTTATGGTAGGTCAAATCAAAGCTTGGACTCACAGGGGCTGGCACCTTGGGCTCATGTCTGAGATGGCGCTAGCTTTTTGTTTCTAACTGTTGGAAGTCACAGCCCCAAACCCATGAAAGCCCTATAGCTGGAGCAGTTGGCACGGTGGTGGGTGGGTCCAACTGCAGAGGCAGGAGGTATGCAGAGAGCAGTGTGTAGACACCATGGTCCACCATGGCAGGGACAGAACGCAGGGACCACAGCAGATGGGAAATGCACTGGCATGGGATAGGTGGTACGGATCATATCCAACCAGCACAGTTGGAGCCAGCCTGTCATCATCAGGAGACCAAACAGGCCTGGCTATTCCCCAGGGTTCTCTCTCTGGGCTAGTCTGTCCCCAGGTGCTATGGTTCAGATCTAAAATGTCCCCCAAGGATCACGTGGGTTTGGAAGGGGGTTGGATCATGGGGCATGACCTGGAAGGGTGTATTCTTTTCCTTAGTTTCTTCCTTCTCTCTCTGCTTTCTAGCTACTATGGGATGATCAGCTGTCCTCCATCAAGCCCATCCACTGTGCTGCTTCTGCCTTGGAGCCAGCATACCATGGACTGAATCCCTAAAATCATAAGTGAAATTAAACCTTTCCTCTTTTAAGTTGTGAGGATCAGGTATGGTATCTCAGCAATGACTGCACAAGAGATGCTGGTGTGTGGGAGACAGCAACAAGAAGCAGTCCCCATCCCCCAAACCCCACAAGTGTATCTGATAAACTTCCTGTCCCAGCTTTTGCTCTCGCTCCTACCAGGGCTGACCATGTTCCCAGAAGTATGCTCATGGATCACACAGAGTTCTGGGGGCGGTGATGGCTCTCTGCCATATTGCTCTAGTTAGAGGCCACAAAGTGTCTCACACTCCATGGGCAAGTAGGTTTGGGGGTGATGGAGTGGGGTGAGGCAGTAGTGATTGACAGGGGCCCTGCAAGATCCCAAGGTCTTTGTTTCCATCAAGCCTGTGATCCTTTCATGCTGTTTAAGCAGGGCATAACTGAGCAGGCCAAAGCTATCCAAGCCAGTGTTCTGATTTATTTGAATGTTCCCCTAAAGCCTCATGCAGTCATGGAGGCGACTGATTCTAGCGTTTGTGATTGGTTCATTGTCTAGCACTGGGGTTGGTGGTGTGAGTGTTTCACTTCACCCACCCAGCAGTGGAACAAGTGTTGTTGTAGTCAGGGGTTGTACAGAGAACAATTAGAATCAGGACATGGAATTTATAATATTATTTTTATGATGGTCACCCAGAGTTAACACAAGAAAATGCAGGAAATCTTAGATATTCACAACACCAAAGACATAGGATATTTAGCCAAGGGCCTAAATCCCACAGCATTGTCCCACATGAGTCCAAATGAAGACCTAGAGCTCATGACAATGCCTCCCACGAGTCCAACTGGAGGTCTAGAGTCCACGAGAAGGACTCACACCAGTCTTTTTTACGGATCCGTGCCAGGAAGGCCCAAAAGTCATCAGTGGAAACTAGGAAGTCTATGCCAGCAGGGTGAAGGAGTGTGCTGATAGGTTGAGGGTTCTATGCTGGAGCCAAGAAGTCATACTCACAATAAACACCAGGGCTGTCCTGAAAAGCACCACAGCCATCCTCAGCGACACAGAGGCCCCGACCTCCTCTGACGACAAGCATAGTGGAGTACATGCCAGGAAGCCAGCGTGACGAGTCCATTCTGGAGACCAAGCACCACACGTCTTCCCCTCCAGAGCCAGGAAGAAATGCTCGATGTTAGGGCCAGAGCTTCTCCAGGAGAACCAACAGCTCCAACAGCAACATATAGGAGAACCCACAACACCTCAACGTCTCAATGCCATAACGCCTTAACGTTCTCAACGCTGTCTCTCCACGTCTCCATTTATGCTGGCAGCTTTCCTCAGGTGAAACGTCTGTGCTCAGCAGCATGGAGATGTAATCCAGCTGGCGCTAAATTGACCACCAGTTCTCAATCCATAACAAGTGTAATGGCAGGAAGAAGGCGGATCTTTTGCTTTTGCTTGTGCTTTCGCTTTTGCTGTTTGCAGCAGCCATGAAGGGCTGCCCCAGCATGCCGTGCTGCCTTGGAGCCAACCGAGTATAGACTGAAACTCCCCAGAACTGTAAGAAATAAAGAAGTTTCCCGAGAACTGTAAGAAATAAAGAAGAAATTTCCTTTGGTAATTTGGAGCATCAGGTATTTAGTCTCAGTGATGAGTGAAAAGTGACTAAGACAGCCAGTACCAGTGAACAGGTAGTGGTGGGATCAGGAGGAAACAAATGACAAGAGTGCGCAAATCTTGAGCTGAAACAATGTCACATTCCCTCCTCTCTAAAACATTATTTGGGTTGGCCAGTTACATGCTATAAGATCAGAATGAATTCCACAAAGAAATTGGATGGAAGTGTTGCAGGTAGAGTCTTTTTATTAGTATTCGTAGACCTCTAATGAAGAATAATGATGGTGAATCACTAATAGGTATTTTCAGCTGCTTTAAACATTAAAACTGTTCTACAATGTGTTTTACAATTTGACAGCCGTTATTCAGGGCCCTTTGGGATCTTGTAAAAGGTGTTCCATAAATGGGATCTGTCCTCGTCTTACATTCATTTCATAGCAATGATCTGGTATTTAAGAGGCTCTGAGGCAGCACGTTTTTCAGAAGCAGCTAGGGAGGAAAGGGTAGGAGGAGGGGAGGTGGCAGTTCCTGAGGAAGGGCACCGACCTTTGCTCAAAGGGCTCTGAGAAAGGGGTCAGGTGTGACCAATGGTTTTGGAGAAATTTTCTCATCAGTCTGTGAGGCTTCCTGTGGAACCTTATCTGCTATATCTCCTCTTCAACTGTTCAAAAAAAAAATCCGTGCAGGAAGCTTCTTTCTTGTGGTCCACTCTTGGCTCCTTGTAGTGGGTACAAAAGGACATGACACAGCTGAGCTGGCAGGAGGCAGAAGGACACACCTGTTGTGTCCCACATACTGCTGCTCACCCACCTTGGCCAGGTCACAGCCCAAATTGTTTCCATGGTGACTGTGAGCACATCAAAGCTTGCCAGCACCAGGAATTGCAGATACAGAACCCTAAGGATGCTCATGAGGGAAAGGCAAGGGACCACCTAGTGTGTAGCAGGATTGATTGTCTTCAGTCACCTGAGCTCAGACTTCACTTGAAGTTAGAAACTCTGAAGAGTGAATGTTAATAGTCTTGAGGTCCGGGGCATCATACGGCTCCCCTGAGTGGGGTCTGACATTCATGCAGGAGACTTTTGGAAGGGAAATGAGCTATAGGGGGCCTCTGCTTTATCCCTCCATGTGTGGGGTACAGCTACTGCAGAAGAATTTTAGAGTCTCCCTTGAGTCACATTCTTGTGGCAGAAACAAATCCACAATGTGTTAAAGAAAGCAGGAGAGGTAAGCAGTTCCTGGGGGGGGGTGATTCATTTCAGGAGTTCTCACTGCTCCACGGGAACCAGACCTGGGCATTAGAATGGGAGGGTTTTCACTGCACTAAGTGTTGGGGTGGCAGCAGCACCAGCAGGGTGCTGTAGCATATGGCATGCATTATTTGCTTGTACCTGGGTCAGGGAGTTCAACTGGCTCTTCACCAATGTCCAAGTCTGTCCTTCCTGGGCTCCTGGAAGACTGTCCTTCCCAAACCCCTGCAACGAGGCAAGGTCATGTGACTAGTGCTGGTCTCTGACCTGTGAGCTGTGGTGACATATTTTACCTTCTGGCTGTCATGGTGACCCTTAATCTTTCCAGTCACCCCCTTGTTCAAGAACAACATGGAATCCGGTGCCTTCTGGTTGGATCGGAGAGATAGCAGAGTCACCCCAGGGGATGACTGGATAGCTGTCTGCACTCTCAGAGGATTTTACACCAAAGACCAGTACGTTTTTGTTGTTGGTGATTGTAGACTTCTTTTCATTACTTCAGCATAGCCTTGCTTAACTTGACTGTTGTGACAGTTGCACATGATTTGAGGTGGAGATTTTAAAAAAGTATAAATCCTCAACTTTTTTGGGTGAAAGTATCTTTGTGAAAACTTAACTGAAGTGACAGCTTGTTTTGCCTCATCTCTAAACCTCTGAGTGCCACAGGGAAGAATCTTAAAGGTCTTGAGGGAAGGGTGCCCACTTAGGTGGCCAGGGGTGGCAGGACTATTCTGACCTGCTCCACTGGTCATAAAGTGAGCCCTGATTCAGGGGAGGCTGGGGAATGTACGACAAGCACAGGGGAAGATGGCAGAACCTATATGTGGTGAATGTTTAAATTTTAAAACATTATTACAGTACAAGCTACATTGCCATTCATTCTTGTTTTGAATACACTTATCCCTTTGTCTTTGCCACTCTCTGCAGCAGTTCTGGAAGTGGTCTTTCCTGAGTGTCTTTAGGAGGTGAAATAATGTTTGGTGAATGCCGCTGCCAAGTACCTTCCAATGCAAAAGGCAAGCTTGTGTAAAAACACGATGCTGTGTCCCCACCCACTTGTTCCCAAGATCTGGTACCCTGTAACTTCTGGCTCTTCCCCAGACTCAAATGACCGTGGAAGAGAGAGGTCTTGGATTGATTCACACATGACTGCCATCAGCCTGGACAGCATAAATACTCAATGCCAGCCTTCCTACATAGTGGTTATTGTTATGGTTTCACCTATCTTTTTATTTTTTATTTTTTAAATTTATTTTGAAGAGAATGAAACCAAATGAGAGAAAACAAAATGAGGTCAGTCAAAACAAAAGGATGGACATAGGACATGACTTAAAACCAAAATACAAGGTGATGAACAATGTTTACTATAATGTCTCTTGCTATCTTCAATAGAATTGCCCATATCATCAGGCATAATAAAATTGAAAATAACAGTACAGAACAAAATCAATAAAAACAAAACATTGGAGACATTATAGGACTTCAAAAGAAGATACTAGTCAAACCAGAATGGATATTATAGTGCATCTTATTGTCTTCAAAGTAGTTACCTATACCCTCAGACTTGATACTATCAAACAAAACAGATTCAGATAAAATCAGTCAAAACAAAACAGTGAAGGCAATGCAGGGCTTCAGATTAAGTTAATAGAAAATTAAAAATGGTTACCGTAGTATATCCTGCTATCTTTGGAATAGCTGTCCATGCCATCAGATCTAGTATAAGTAGACAAACTGGAACAGAAAACAACCAGACAAAACATAGCCATGAAAACAAGAAAAGTTTTTCTTTTCTTTCTTTTTTTTCACTTTAGTTTCTTTTTTTAAAAAATTTTATTTAAAGAGAAAAAAACCAAAACAAAACAGAACAAAGGGTAGCAACAATACAGAATTCCAAGGAAAAAAGGAAAAGAACCAAAAAAACCCCACTAAGAAATCATTACTTGACAAATTACATACTGACTTCTTGGAAATATTTGTTCAAATTACAAAATTAAAACATGCAAAGTAGACATTCAAACATTGAGACTGTTAACAGTTCTGCTCCATGATCTAACAAAAACGGCAATATGGTCATCCATCTTACACACTCAAACATACATGCAATTATATCAAAAGGGTAAAATTAAACACAACAAAACAGAATAAAACTGGTCACAAGAAAGCAATGTAAGAGACATAAATTTCAAAGCTAGACAATTGGAGATATTCACTCTCTATCATATTGACTCTTGTTTTCTTTTAAATAGTTGTCCATATTGTCACATACAGGGAATTCACATGAAACAACATAGTATGGAACTGATCTGAACAGGACAAGGAAGGCATTTCAGGTCTTCAAGACCAGACAACGGGGAAGCCAAGAATGGCTACCATAGTGTCTCTCATACTCTTCAAAACAGCTATCCATACCTTCATGTTTGTTGAAGTTAAACAAAACAAAACAAGCTAAAATCACTTTGAACAAAGAATGATAGTATTGTGGGATTTCACATCATGACATTATGGAATCAGCACTGGGTACTGTTGTGTCTCTTTTCCTTCAAGTAGTTGTTCATTTCAACATGTGTTGTACAGTTGGTTCTCGTAAACTGTTTATAAGCTCTACACATGCATGAGTCTCTACATGTATATCTACCCTTTCTGTATTAGAGGGGAAAACAAAACAAAGCAAGGCAAAACAAAACAATTCCTAGAAGAGAATGAAGCAAAAAAAGTCATATAAAACCACACTACAAGGTGATCTACAATGGTTACCATGATGACTCAGCAATGTATAACAACATTAATAAAAATGAAGCATTGGAGATATTATAAGACTTCAAAAACAGGCAATAATCAAACCAGAGTGGGTATCTTAGTGAATCTTATCATCTTCAGTGTAGTTGCCTGTACTCTTAGACTTGATGCTATCAATCATAACAGATTTGAATAAAATCAGTCAATACAAAATAGCAATCTAACCAACAAGATTCAAATAAGATCAGTCATAGTAAGACAGCATAAATTATGCCTGGCTTTAGATTAAGATGATAGGAAATTAAGGATGATTACCATAATATGTCCTCTTATTTTTGGGATAGCTGACCATGTCCTCAAGTCTAGTGTAAGTAGACAAACTGAAACAACATGTAATCCATCCAAGCAGAGTGATGAGAATAATGTAGATTTTAAATCTTGTTACCCCATTAACAATATCCTCTGCCTCCTTTTTTTAGACAATTCCTCCCCTTTCACTCCCATAGGGTGCACTGCTTATTTTGGGTCCCATTACCTCCCTATATAGAACATCTCAATGGACCCTATCTCCTGATCTACTCTGCCTGTGTTTCTCTCTGTTAGTATTTCGAGGCCCTCTATACTAGAGATTACAGCCAATCTTCTCTGCCTCATTTCTGCTATTGTATTTTTCTGCCGTTGGTTGTCTATTTTTCTCTTCCACTCCACTGTCTGTCCCGTTCACTGAGTCCTCTCTGCCCCTGTTCCTGAAATGCTCGTATTCTTTTTTCTCTCTCTCTAAAATGTCCTTTAGTATTTTTTGTAGGGTTGGATTGGTGTTCACAAATTCTCCCAGTTCCTCTTTGTCATGGAAGCATCTTTCTTCTCCATTAATTTCTAGAGATAGTTTTGCAGGATACATCAATCTGGGCTGGAGGTTTTTCTCCTTCAGGGCTTGAATGACTTCACTCCAAGCTCTTCTTGACCTGATGGTCTGTGTTGAGAAGTCTGCTGTGATTTTGATGGGTTTTCTTTTATAGGTGATCTGTTTCTTTTCTCTGATGGCTTTTAATATTCTGTTCTTATATTGAATTTCTGGGATATTGATTATTATGTGTCTGGGTGTAGCTCTGTTTTGGTTGTAGGTGGCTGGAGTTCTGTATGCTTCATACATCTGCATATCATTTCCTTTTTCTATGTTTGGGAAGTTTTCCTTAATAATTTCTGTGAATAGCCTTTGCAATTCTTCTGTTTTGACTCCTGCTTCTTCATTCACATACTTTATTCTTAAGTTATAGATCCTCTTGTCATCCTCTAGCCTTTGTATGGTTACTGCCTGCTCCCTTGTTATTTTTAAGAGATCTTCCCTTTCATGATCACACTTTGCAAGCTTATGTTCAATTTTTGATAGTTTATCTTTAGTTTCTTTCAAGCAGTTTTTCCAACTTTCTACAGAGTCTTTAGTTTCCTGGTAGTCTCTTTGAATGTGCTTCATGAATTCTAGGTTTGCTTTATATTCTTCATTGAATGCTTCTCTCCTTTTGTGTTTCTCCATTCTTTTGTCTGTGTCTTCTTGAGAGATTCCTAGCCTTTCTTTTATTAATATACTTATCTCTTGTTTAACTTGAATTAATATTTCAGTTTTGGTCTCATTTACGAGGCCCCAAAGATATCTCTTTATGTCTGCTACTGCTGTGTTTGATGTTGCATGTTTGCTGCCCTCAATCTCTTTTATATTTACCTCACCTGGATCAGTATTCTCAGGGCTGGGGGCTGGGGGCTTTTTCTTATTTCTCCCACTTGTTCCTTCCATACAAGTGTGTAGTGTAATTCCCAGCCCCTTTTCTTGTTGGTTAGGGTTATTCTGGAGCATGTAGGCTAGGGGCTTCTGCCCTCTACCATCTGCTATCAGAGAGTGAAGTACAAGCAAGGGCAGTATACGCTGGCTCCTCCCCTCCAGGCCAGTCAACCTTTGTGGTCCTTCACTGCATCAGTGTGTGCCACCCTGAGGGAATTAATTGATTTGTGATGACCCACTGTGTTCCAGCCCAGTCCAAGCAGATCCCACCAATCCGCTCTGAGAGGGGAACAACAAACTGAAGCTGCTTCCTTACAGAGCCAGGACTTTCCTGCCCAACTCCAATTTGTCATCTAGTTGGTTGCCCCTTTCCCACGGGAGGGTCTTATTCCCATCACTCACTGCAGGTTGATGCCAGTTCCTCAGAATTGATGGGCTCCCCAACCTCTGACCTCAGCGCGGCTGCAGCATGAATTCATGGTGCCTCTGGGTGGGTCGTGTGCAGGGCCAGTTCTGGGTGAGTTGTGCACAGGGCTGTTCAGCTCCATGCTCAGGCCACTCAACCCAATTATATTGGTGCGGGTTCGGTAGCTCAAGGCGATCTAAGGCACAAATTTAGGTGGCTCCACGAGAGTGCCGTGCTCGCCAATCTTAGCTTCTCTAATGGTAGCTCTGGGACCTCATATTTGAGCAGTTCCTTTACTTCAGTTTCTTCCTGGGTTGAGTGAATCCATCTCTCTCTGTTTGGGTCTCTCTAGGGTGTTCTATTCTGGCATTTGAGCTGTCTCTCTCAGAGAGGCTCCATGTCCTGCTACCTCCAGGTCTGCCATCTTTCCAGGAAGGTCTCACTTTAGTTTCTTCCTGAGTTGTGGGGATCCATTTCTTTCCTTCTGTTCTTCTCCAGAATGCTATATTCCAGTATTTCTGCTATTTCTCTCAGAGAGGCTTTTTACTTTGCTGCTTATTGTTCTGCTATCTTCCCAGAATCCTGCATGGTTTGATCTAAATTGTCTCCCCAAATTATTTTTTTAAAAAATTTTATCTAAAGAGAAAAAAAAGCAATGCCAAAAAAAGGGTAGAAACAATACATAACCTCAAAAAAACATAAATCACTAGTTGACAAACCACATACTGTCCTCCCAGAAATAGCTGTTCATGTTACAAAATGAAGACATACAAAGTGAACACACAGTGAGGCTGCAAACAGTTCTGTTCAACGATCCAACAAAAACCTGGTAATATGGTTATCAATCCCACACACTTAAACATACATGCAGTTATATCCTTTAGAACATTTTCTTTTCCTCTTTTTGCTTTTTAAGTACATTATCTGTTTAGTTATATTATGTTTCAGTTTTCTCAGTACCTTATTGGTCTGTTTTGTTGTTGTTACTTCCTTTTTAATCACCTTATATAATTCTGTTGTTTTGTTTCTGAGTTTCTCATCATTCATGTCACATGGATCAGCTTTGGTGGAGTTGGGAGTTTTTGGAGGTATTTTGTTACCTTATTTTCTCATGTTCTCTTGTTTTATTTTTATTTAATTTTTATTAACTTGGATGTAGTAATATACAACAAAACAGGATGGAATAAAGCCAATTGAGACAGTGCGGTGAAATTGGCACAGAACATCACAGCAGGTCACCAGGACAACAGTAACAGGCAACATTGTATATCTCGTTGTCTTCACAATAGTTGTTCTTCTACTAGGTACAGCAAAATCAAAGAAATACACAACATTATAGAACACATCAACACAGAGTATGGAATAGAGCAACACCGTTAATCAGGACAAAGCAAAACGGTGATAAAAATATCTGCCTTCAGAGATAGTAGAAGGAAACTCCCCTGACTTGCTGTACCAAATATGGTCACCTCCTAAGAGATAACCAGATCCCTGGATCCCGATTGTTAGCGGGGGAGGGGGGGTATGGTATGTTTGATTCTAAGCCCGCACCCCAGAAGGCAGAAGGCTGGTTGCTGGTTGGCCTCAGCACCCTAAGTTCCAACATGGCACAGATCTCAGGAATGCTGTGGCTCCTGGTTTCCCCGCCCTGGGGTGGCCACGGCTTGCCAGACCACAGTCACTTACCAGGGCGGCAGGCTAGTTGCTGGTTGGCTCGGCGCCCTAAGTTCCAACCTACCCAAAGTCTTATATGTTTGGAAGATGACTGAGTCATGGGGTGCTGTGCCTGCTGTTAGGAAGTGGGCATGGTTGGAGGTGAGTCACTGGGCATGACCTGGAAAGGTGTGCTCTTGTCCCTGGCTCCTCCCTTCTTTTCTCCTTCCTGGCTGCGAGGAGGTGAGCAGCTGTCTTCTACCCAGGCCCTTCCACCATGATACCATGGACTGAAATTGTGAGCCAAACTAAATCTTTCCTCTTTATAACCTTAGTGTTAAGTATTGTGTTCCAGTGACCAGAAATTACCTGAGACAGTTGCCAAAGGAAAGGCAGAGAATCATAGACCACAAAGATCAGAGAGCCATGAAAGAACCCCAGGACCTTTCCTTCATGGAGAGAGTGTCCACTGAGTGCCAGGTACTGCTGCAAGTATTCTCCTGTGTCTAAATTGGCATTTACATTTTATAAACACACACTTGTACCATTATCATCCTGGATTACCACTACACACCTGTGATCAAGATATGGAAGATATTATTGCTTTTATTTATTTATTTAAAATTTTATTTTTAAAAAGAAAAACAGGAAAAAGGGTAGAAATAATACAGAACTTAAAAAAACAGTAAGAATATTAACAGTAGTTAATATATTACACATTGTTGTCTTAGAAGTAGTTGCTCAAGATACAAAATCAAAGCATAAAAAATGAACAGATAATCAAACAATGACAGCATAAACTATTCTTTTTGATGAACAGAGAATTAGTAGTATGGTTGTCAATCTTGCACACTTAAACATACCTACATTATATGTGCATACCTGCAAATTGTTCTTTTGAGCACTTTCTTTCCCTTTCATTATTACACTATCCATTGCACATTTTGGATCTTACTACTTTTTCAGTTTATTATTATTATTATTATTTATTTTTTACACTAGAAAGACAATACAATATTTACAAATGTGAGTCTGATTTATTTCACTTATGAGTATAGTCTCAAGTTGGATATAACTGATATTTACTGGTTCAACTTTGTCATGTAATTTTCTTGCTGTTGGTTTTTTGATTTTCTTCCTTGTTTAGTTGCTTGCTCTGTCAGGTGGTTTCTTTCTGTTTTTGTTCTGGGAATCGTAGTCATTTTTAATCTCTCTCTAGTATATATTTCAGTACTACTTCTAGGATTGGTTTAGTGGACATGAATTTCTTCAGTTGTTCTTTGTCATGGAGGTATTTTATTTCTCCACTAAATTTCAAAGAAATTTTGGAGGGTACATCAATCTGGGTTGAAAATTGTTTTCTTTCAGGGCTTGCAACTCTTCCAGCTCATCTTAACTTGAGGGTTTGTACAGAAAAGTCTGCTGTGATTCTAACGGGCTTTCCTTGATAAGTTAGTTTTAGCTGTTTTCTAACAGTTTTAGTATTCTGCTTTTATGCTAGATTTCTGGGATCTTAATTATCATATGTCTAATTGTAGATTTATTTTGGTTATGACTGTTTGGTGTTCTCTATGCCTCATTTATCTGTATATCAGATTCTTTCTCCATGTTTGACAAATTTTCTGATTTACTTCTGTGAATAGTTTGGTTATGTCATTTGCATTGACTTGTGCATCTTCATTGATGCCTATTAATCTTATATTGTTTCTCTTTGCATCATCTTAAAGCTGTTGAATTGTCATATCATGCTGTCTTCTTATTTTTAAAAGTCCTTTCCTTTCCTGATCACTAACTGTGATCCTGTCCTCAATGTTTGAAATTCTATCTTCAGCTTCATTCAAACAGTTTCACCAGCTTTCAGTGGAATATTTTATTTCTTGGATAATCTCTTTGAATTTGTTTCATATATTCTACTTCTTTTCCATATTGTTCATTCAAGGTTTCTATCATTTTCCCATGCTTCTGTACTTCTTTTTTATGTATGCTTTCTCTAGCTTTGCTGAGCAACTCCTTTATTAAGGTTGTCATTTCTATCTTTATGTGAGAGAGTATTTCTAATCTGATTTCCTCTATAGCCTCATGGACTTGTTTATTTCCCTTGCTATCTTTTCAGAAATTTCAGGTGTATGACTTACTAATGTCCTCTACTTTGATGTCTTCTGTACTTGTTCCTGATGGACTGGATGTTTGAGATTGCATTTTGCTTTTTTGTTTTGTCATTTTCACCTCTTGAACTAACATTTACTCTTTCAATCCCACTAGGCTCAACTATCTGAAGTAAGTGTCTTAGGGTCCTACTGTGTGGTTGATGTTTGTCCAATTGCTGGGTCCCACAATGAAGGGGAGAGCCAGCGACCTGAATTCATCCTGCAGGGCCTGTTGGGTGAGTCCTATATTTTTGCTAGGCTGATTAGCCTAGGAGTATTAATGTAAGTCAACCCTTAGTTCTTGCTGTTACTATGTCTTCTGGGTATTCCAAGCTACCAGATCTACCTGGCTATAGTGTTTGCCTCAGCTGGAACCCTACTGTGTCACTGGGTGTCTCATAAGCTCTTTTGATTTCCTCCAGGCTGGGGGAGGCCTTATCAGCACTGTCCTCAACCCACCTGTGTTCTCTGTATGGAGGAAGTACTCACCCACACTTTTGCCAGGCTCACCAAGGTCCTATAACTGGGGGGACTTTGCTACTGCTCCTGTTTACCCACTGAGGTCCTCTATTTGAGGGGAAACTCCTTACACTGTCATAAGCCCGCTGAGGTCTTCTGTGTGGATGAGGGGTTGCGGAGTCTCCCATTATCCCAGCAAGGTTAATCAACTCCCTTCCAAGGTCCAGGGATCAAGGAGGAGGGGCAGCCAATGATCTGCAGCCTTCCCAGGTCAAGGGGGCCAGGAAGAAGTCAGTCAGTGATCCAAGGCTGTCTTAGGTGGAGGGGGGTGATGGGGAATGGAAGCCAACTATCCATGGTCATCCCTGGTCTGAAAGTTGAAGGGGAGGGGCAGCTGAGGCTCTGCAGCTGTCCTAAGTTCATGGAATCAAGGGGAGGAGGGGAAGCCCACAATCTGTGGCTGTCCCAGGCCCAGGGTTCGAGGGGGAGGGGCAGCAGAGGATTTGCTGCTGTCTTAGGTTCCAGGGTTGAGGGGGATGGCCTATTATTGCTTTTAAGACAACAGACACAAGTAAGGTCAAGTGACTTGGCCCAGCTGCTAATCGCAAGAGCTTTGGGCAGCCTGGGGGATTCTGCCCCTGCCTGGTAATCCTTCTATCATATAGTGAAGCTATTCTGTGAGCAGGTTGGAATGGTAAAGGAGAAGGTCCTAAAGCACCCACCACCAGTAGGGTGGAAGGAGCAGAAAGAGAGAGTGAGGAGCAAAAGTCTCTTTGCTTGGCTCCAGTTCTTCAAGGGCCAGTGCTAGCTGATCAGACTATTGCTGATTTTTTTCCTCATTCCTTTTCTGGAGGAAAAGTGACAGAGGATGGAGGACTGAGCATTAGATGTCTGGGTAGATGGGGAGATGGAGCCACTGACCCATTCCCCTTACTGCACTTGCCCCTGCTTATCCCTTAATTGATGACCAAAGGAGCTACTCTTTGATCTAGTTTCATTTTATAAATTTCTTGTTGTCTTTGAAGTTAATGTTGGATTCACATCACTTTCTGATCACTTAGAAATACAACTGTGTCTTGTTTTAATATATTTATGTATTTGCCTACTTTCATTCCTGAGTCAGGGACTGTGTCTGCATGTTCCCTGGTTGTGTGTTTTAAGACTGTACCGCAGCTTCTCCTTCTGCTTTTCTTTTTCCAATTTTCTGCCCTTTGAGGAAAGGCTGTAGAGCTGACCCATGAGGAACTGGAGCCCCTCGTGCTGGAGTTTTATGGAATGCTGTGGAAAGCTGCTCATCCCTTCCTGAGTGGCTGGCTGGTGGATGTTAGCTCTATGTTTTTCCTGCCCCAGTCCTGTCCCTAAACAATAATGTCTACCCTCTGTCCACCTAATCAGGCACAGATTGCTGATAACATGACTGCAGACAAAAGTGTATGAGGTGGAGGTGGTGTGGCTCCATATGATGTGTTAAAGGAAATAAGAGATTTTTTAATCTTAGGGAATATTGTTAGCTTTCACTTTAAAATCAGAATGAGCTGGAATTTGATCATGGTTCAGCCTCTGACTAGGTGTGCATGTGACTAGCTAGGCCAGGCATTGGCTTAGTAGGAGCTCTGTAAAGAAACAAAACTAACAGAATAGACAGAGGTGCATGAGAGATTTATGGTAGGAAAGGGATCCCATGATTATGGAGGCTGAGAAGCCCCGTGACTGCTGCTCTGTCAGCTGTAAATGCAGGACCAGGAAAGCTGGCTATGCAGTTCTCTGAGTCTGAAGTCCTGAGGGCCAGGGGGTGGGGGCAGAGGGGCTGCTGAATTGAGGCTCCGAAGCCACAGCCTTGGAACCAGGTGCACCAATGTCCGAGGCCAGGGGACACAGATGTTCAAGTTTATGGGAGGAGAGAAAATGG
>PVJX010026985.1:0-25303 GCA_004027295.1 Dolichotis patagonum | reverse complement strand
GCACAAAAGTTTTGAGCTTTGCTGAAGTATGATTTATATATTTTTATTACTGTTGTTTGTGCTTTTGTTGTCATATCTGAGAAAATTATTCAAGTTCACAAAGATTCACTCCTGTTTTCCTCCAAGAATTTTATAATTTTAGTGCTTATATTAAGAACTACAATCCATTTTGTTGTGAATTTTTATGTATGCTATAAAGTACAGGCCCCACTTTTCTTTTGTGTTTGGATATTCAATTATTCCAGAACCATTTGTTAAGAAGACTATACTTTCTCCTTAAGTTGTCTTGACACACTTGTTGAAAATAATTCCCATAAATTTACGAGTTTATTTTGGATTTTGAATTGTATTACATTGGTTTATATATTTGTCCTTGTCTGAAGCATACTATTTTGTGGTTTGTAGTAACTTTTGAAAGTGGAAATTCCTCTCACATTGTTCTTATTTCTATTGTGATGTCTACTTGTGGTACTTTGAATTTTCATATGAATTTCAGAATTGTCTTATTAAATTCTGCCAAAACACATCTTGAATTTATAGCTCAGTTTGTGGTATCTTACTCTCATCAAAATATTGTTTTCCAATACAAAACATGGAATGTTCTTCCATTCATTTAAGTTATTTAGTTTCTTTCAATTATGTTTTAAAGTTTTCAGCATATACATTTCATACTTCTTTTGTTAAACTTACTACTGGCTATCTTATTTTTAACGATATTAAAATTTCTTCATTAATTTCAATTTAAGATATTTCATTGTAAGTGTCCAGTTGATTTTTACATATTAATATTGGATCTTATAACCTTACCAATCTTGTTATTAGCTCTATTGTAAAAAATTTTTGATGGCATTCTTAGAATTTTATATATGCAAATAGAGAAAGTTTCTGCAGGCAAATAGATAAGATTTTACTTTCCTTTATATTCTGGATACCTTTTGGTTGTTTTAAAGCATTTCAGTAATACTGCCTATGCATTGTTGAATTGAAGCAGTGAAAATGAGCATTCTTGTTTTGTTGTTTATATTAAGGCAGAAAGCTATCAGTCTCTCACCATAAGGTGTGATTTAAGTTACCATTTTTTTTCATAGATTCCCTTGATCAGTTTTAAGATTTTTTAAATTAACATTGATTGACTCTGAGTATATATTATTTACATATCCAACAGTGAATTAAAATGTCAGTGAAAGTACAGTTTATATTAGGGTAGCAAGGAATCTAGAGGAAACTTGAAGAATATAGCAAGATAATCCGGAAACTGGTGAGGTACTGTTACTTCGCTCACATTATGCTTTTAAAAGAGGCAAAGTTGAAGTATGCTAACTCTTTCCTAATAAGGATATTTTTCCTATTTAACGCAGAAACAGTTATTCTCTCAAGATAGATTTTTTTTATCTTTGTGTCTCATGTATTTGGATAATGACTAGAATTGAACATGGATCTTTAATTTGTGTGACAATCACTTATTTGGGGCTTGGATGATCATTGCTATAAATTTATAAAATATTCAGTGATCTTTAACATCAAAGGTAGCCAAATGCTTCAATAAGACTATGGACATTTCTGTGATATATTTAGTCATGTAGTCATATTGATGGCAATAAAAGAACCAAGGAGTTTTTTCTAACTTTGATATGCTCTATGGAATGAATTTTGAATGGTTTATTTCTGCATTAGAGGCAAACATCAACCTTCTGGGATTGTCCACATTCCAGCATCTTGCATCTGTTGTATTTATGGTAAAAGTATGAGAGTGAGAGAAAAGAGTATTTAGTCATCTGCTGATTCCATTTGGTGCTAAACACATATTTCTCTCTAGAGTGCAAGAATGCTAATTTATTTTATGTACCAGGGTGGATTGAAGCCATTCCTAGAAACATGAGTAAAAAAACTAAACACTGAATAATATGCATGTAAAGATGACCCAGCTCCATATACAGTTCTGGAGTAAGGTGAACTCTTTTGTCAGTTAGGGATCTAGATTTTAAATGTACGTTGTCTTCTAATAAGCAGGTATACACAGTCAACCTTTAGACTTCAGCCCTTGAGTTGCATTGTTTTGAGTTGAGAAACTTTTTATATGAATTCTGGTAAGCATGAAAGATGACCTCAGTAAAACCCAAACCTAAATCTTAAGACATGCAGTTGTGTTTTTCTAATAATAAAAAGTAAAATATTTCTAAGAATGAAAGGTAAAAGTATAAAAAGTTTATGCTTTCTGTTTCTGTGCTATTTGTCTCTTCTAATTTCTATTCTCTGACATCTGGTATTTTATCCCTATTTTGAGGGGCAATTTGTATTATTGGTAAGACATTTCAAATTGTTAATTGTACCTTTTTAATTTGGGCTATTGATCATACATGAATTAAATGGGTAAATACTTGTCATGCACTTCTCATGTACCTTCAGTGCAGCTTCTATCCTTTTGGAAAAGACAGAAAGCAAACATGATAAATAACTATTTATAGTATATTAATGATAAATAGAAGGAAATGAAGCAAGGAAAGGGGATATGGATATTGATGATGGAATTGTTAGTTGAACTTTTAGATAGGGAAAACATGACAAGTTTCATTAAATGTTGAATTTTGAGTAAAGACTTGAAACAGTCATGGGTCTAGAAGAGCATGCTGGTAGCCAGGAGACTAAATGTAGGGATGTGCCTGGCTTCTTGGAAAAACAGTAGGGAGGTCCATCTCACTAGATCACAGAGCAAGGAGAGTATTAGAGATGGAGTCACAGAGATAATATTGACTGGTTTGAATCAGGCAGGAATATGATGACTGGTAGGGCTGATAAAATGTCAAATTCTGGATGAATGAATGATAGAATTTTTTGATAAATGAGATGTGACAGGAGAGAAAGCAAAAAGCTTAAAGATAATAGTGAAGTTTCTAGCCTTGGGAATTAAATACTTTCCATTAACTGAACCAATGAAAACTGTAGAAATAGTGAGTTGAGGGATTCTGTCAGGAGCTCATGTTTTTATGCTTGAGAAGCTTATTAGTGAACTAGCTAACTCTTATTCTTATCCATTTTACCATTTTACCAATTTTAGTCTATTTTATTTATTTTAGCATATTGTTGTTTAACAATTTCTGAGGAACATTGAATTTCAGATCTAGGGACTTAGTTTATAGTTATTATAGTTATATTTCCTCACAGCTCAGTGTGATTTTACCATATAAATTCTTGTCAAAATCAGTTTTTCAGAATATCCAAACATAGCAAGGTTTTGAACCAGAGTTACTAACAAAGGGGGCACCAATTTAGCTTTTTGAAAATTAAGTCAAAAATAGGACATCTTTCTCTGCATTTTTTTTTTTTTTGAGGTCTTACTGGCTGCTGGGAAATGTGGTAGAAATCAGAATTTTCCCCCTTCCTTTCCTTCTTTCCCTTCATTCTGCCTTTCCTTCTTTCCTTTCTCTCCCTCCCCTTTTCCCTTCTACCTTTTCACCTCCTCTTTTCTTCTCTCTCTCTCTCTCTCTCTCTCTCTCTCTCTCGATTGAACTCATAGCCTACACACTGAGCTATTTCTCTAGCCCTATTTATTCATTTATTTATTTAATTTTGAGATGAGGTCTCACTAATTTACTAAGTTGTCTAGGTTGAACTCAAACTTGTGATTCTCCTGTCAGCCTCCCAGAGTGCTGTGATTACAAGACTAGGCCACCAAATTGGCTTATTTTCTGAAACAACCTGAGAATCATAGCCATAAACTTTGAATGACACACATTCATGTAAGTGCTAAAAAGCATCATTTTTAAAAAAAGAGTCCCTCACCAGAATACTTTGAAGAAAATTCACAAACAAATCTATTTAGGCTAATTGCAAATACAATTAAAAAACATTGCCATTCTAGACTGAGCAGATCTTAGTTTTTTGTAGTTATGATTTCATTTTTCAAATAAGAATTTTTATTTCATGGAAAAGTAAATTATTAAAGTATCCCTCAAAATTTTGTTATGATTTTAAAGTAGTGGGAAGTATTAATTCCTTGACTGCTGCATGGTAGCTCCTATGAAAAGCACAGTGGATGGAAGAATTAAGACTTCATTTTAATTCCACTAGGAATTCATAATTTGGTGAGAGTTATAGAAGTATCAACAAATAATTCTATCAAAGGGTAATTGTTTAATACGTACTAAAGTAGTAGTATGAAAAAGGAGTGCAAGAGTGTAGTCTATGTGATAGACTAACAGTGCAAGATTCTCAAAGGATAAATAGGAATTTGCTAGAAATGATGGATAGGCATTTCCCGGGAGAAACACTGTGTCAGTCACTTTCCTTGTCAATAGGACAGAATTCTGAACACTAGCAACTTAAAGGAGGAGATGTTCATTTTAGCTCACAGTTTTAGTCAGTACAGTCCACAGTTGGCTGGCTTCAAGGCAGAAATAGCATGGCAGAATTGTTCAGTGAAGAAAAGGTGATCACCTCATGGCAACCAGGAAGCAGAGATAAAAGGGAAGAGCCAGGAATATGAATACATCCTTTCGGGTCAAGTGCCTGGTGACCTACCACCTAATGCTACATTTAGCTGCCTAATTCACCATGAATGAAACCACTGGTAAGTGTAGCATTCAGGATCCAATCACCTTCTATACACATGAGAATTTGGGGGAACATTTTAGATCTAGACCTTAGTATAAGTGACAGTTGAAACATAGCTTATGGTGAGATCTAGACCTCAGTATAAGTGACAGTTGAAACATAGCTCATTTTGTGGCTAGAGAGAATGTTGTCTATGAGAGGAAGTGCAGTAAATGTGAGGGAAGTGTAGTAGATGAGGCTAGGGAGATAATATAGAATCAGATCATGCTTAGCTGTAATAAATGCTAGGAACTTTATTATGGGTGGGTTTGGAGTCACTGGAAATTTTTCAGTTGGGAAATAAAGATTATATTTGAATTTTAAAGCATCTTCTCTGGGGGTATTACAGAGAAAAGATTATATCAATCAAAATGTTTTTGCCCTTGCTAAATATTTCTCAATGTTCTTCCCTCCTATGTTCATAAGAATTTGATTTTATTTCTAAAAATTTCCTTATTATTTTGGTTCTTTTTTGTTGAATTTTTAAAATTTGTATATATTTGTGTATAGAATAGTGATGTGCATTTTGGAGGACTGGTGCGTGCACGGAACTTACCTTGATAATTTCCATCCCTTTATCCCTTCCCCCTCCCTGGACCCCTACCCTATTTCCAAAAAGTGTGCCATTTTGTTTCCTATCATCATGTCTTCTCTAGACTTGTGCTACTCTTAAGGACAAGAACAAGGGTATATAGTAGAAAAAATAATAAGTAGAATAACAGACTTTACCTAATGGTGAGAGGATAAAAACCTCAAGGATATTGATTAGGTTTTTGTTGATCAGTTGGCTATTAGGGCCATTCAAACTGAGAAGGTCTGAGCAGAAATATATGGGAATGAGACTGTAACAGTGGCTTCAAGTGACATTTAAGAGTTGAACTTGGCTGTTACTTTACTTCCTTTCCCTTTGTCTAGCATTCTAAATTCAAAACATAAATTTCACCTAATGATTACAATGTTAACTGCTAAAAAACCTTCCTTTATATTTACAGAACCCAGAACATCTTGTGACCTTCAGATAAAATCAGAATCTATAATGTTCCTTGTTATTAATTCTGCGAGTCAATGTATACAAAACATGTAAATTGCTGAGATGTTTAATTTGCATAAAAGTAATATATTTGTAACTATACCTTGGAAATCAAGGTTAGTTGAGAGGTTCCAGCCCGAGACAAAGGAAAAAAAAAAAAGAGAGAGACAGTCTCTACATGGCTCCACCTAACACATAGTCTTGCCCATTGTCCCCTGCTCCTCCTTTTCCTCTATATAAAACTTCTTTGCACCCCTAAGTTCCCTAACGGGATTTGTGAGCTGACATGCAACCCCGCATGTTCTCAAAATGCTGACCCTTGAGTAAAATTTTCTTTCCACCAACACTTACCTCCCAAGTATTGTATGCAATACTGCACGTGGCTTTCACGCTGTAAGCAGTTGGACCTGAGTCTCAAAACAAGAATATAAAAAAGACAATGAATTCAATTTCAGGTTTATACATCTGGAGCTCAGAAGATAGATAAATACCAGTCAATTTAAATTTAGTATTCACTGATATCTAAGAAAACGGAGGTGGGTACCTTTTAAGAAAGAGAATATAGCTAATAGTTTGCTAGGTGATAAAAGACCAAGTAAGAAAATGCTACAAAAATGTTTGTCTTGAATTGTTTAACTTAATTAGTACTCTAGAAGGTAGGAATTATAATTTTCATTTTGCAACTGAAGTAAAGTTAGTTCTTCTACTTAAATTTCTGCCAACTGAGGGTTTCAGCACAAATACTCTAACCCTATAGATCATGCAATTTCCATTATAACGTGTCAGACCTCCACATTCCTCCTCTTGGCTCCTGTAGGCATATTGGGCCCAGAGAAATTCTTTTCATTTTTTCCAAAGTCAGTACACATTCTATGACTATAAAGCACAGAGACCGAATTAGTAAGGCTCACATAGACATTGGTGCTACTATTTTAATGCAGAGGTCAGGGATTCTTTGGCTCATTTGCATGTGAATGTTTTTAAATAGAGGCGGATATTCTATAGTGTTATAAGAACTTGCCACTTCCTGTTGACTGACACCTGGCCTATTCATGTCTCTTGCTCAGAATAAACATTTGAGTTTGTAATTTTAGCTTTACTGTCACACCTAATAGCAGATGTTTCAAGGTTGTTGAATTAAATAAAAAAGTGGGCTTTTTTCTCTAGGAAAGGCAACCATAAATTTATCATTATTAAGATGTCAAAATTAGAATATTGCTTTTTTATCAGAATTAGATTGAAATATTCAAGATGATGCTTCTAATTTTAGTCTTTCTCCATGTATCTCTGACTTGTATTGTTGAGTTTTCTAATTGATCTTATGGACAATGCTCATAGTTTCTAGTCTCATACTTTTGATCCCAAGTTTCTTTATCAGTGTTGCTTTGAAACTGAGTTAAAGAATGTGTTTTTAATATGAGTTAGATATGGAAATTGTTTATCATGAATGTGTGTTGGAAATTAATATTCTATACTGTATGATCACAAAGTCTAGAGTTAAAGGAGAAATTTTTGGCAGTATTTAAGAGCAGATCACAAATCTACTAACAAGAAATAAAAATAATATTGAGTAGAAAAAGCGTTTATACAGGAGCCAATCTTGGATCCTATTCATAACCAGGCCGTTAAATGAGAAAGCGATTACAGTGCTTAGGTGAAGGAAGCCGTGTGGCAGTTTTGTAAGTGTTGTTTTTCTTAAAAGTCACCATGCTACTTTTGATTCATCTGTATGTCTTTGGCCAAATGTTCATTTCTTCTTTTGACAGCTAGGCACAATAATAATTTTCATGTCTTATAAGATTATTTGTGAAAGAATTTCTGGAAATATGTCAAACACAATCAACCACTATATAAACACAAAAGAGTATTAACTAGGAAGTTGGGTTAATATCTCTGGGTTTGGATCCCATTTAGCTTAAATGATGTTATTTACTCTCTGAGATACACCAGAATGCTTAGAAAATAAGAGACATATTTCACAAACGAGTCACAGAATGTTAAATAAGGCATCTGAAATGAGGCAACTGTAAGGATAGTGATATTTATTGATCTTTGATGAGGTATTTAAATTCAACTTAAATCTTACAGTTGTCAATTTTTTCTGAGAGGAAGAGTTTGCTGGTTTATGTATATCTGAATATTCTTGTTGGATTGAATGATAAGGCATACATACAAATGTCTGGGGAATATGAAGTGTAGCAATTGGATCTTTCTAAAATAGCTCAGTATTTTTTCTGTTTTGCTATTCATCCTTTTCACTTTGTAAATCATATGGCAAGTGATTTCAGAAAGTTTTATTTTTCATATATCTATTCTAAGCAATATGTAAACAGATATAATATCTTGTATTTGATTCAGATGGATAGAAAATTACAATATGTTTGTAAATCGTATACATGCGTGCATTTTCTGGACTCTGCATTAGAACTATGTAAAATTGTTTTCAAATGTGATTTGTTAATATTCACCTTTTTTTACTTCAGCCACTCAAGGTGTGTCCTATTGGTCTAGAATACATACCTTTGAGGCTATCTTAATGCTATTATTGTATGGTTTCTTAGTTTTCTGTTTGAAGTTGAAGCATTCTTTTATTTTCCTTTTTATTGAATTTGTCTTATTAAAATGATATTGACAAGAAAGAAAGAAAAGCAATAAAAACCAACCTCTGTTGCATAATGATGTCTTGATGATAAAATCTTGCATTAATTTCTAGTTTTTTCCTCAAACCTTTCTTTTTAGTCTGATGTTATTTCATCAGCTCACTTAAGGCTAACTATTCCATTTCCTGACTTGTGTTAGAGAAAAATATTCAGATTGGCAGGTATTTGCATCATTTTGTTTTCTGATGCAGCGCAATGCTGCCCAGTGACCAGCAAAGCAGTTGGCATGCAGCGTCCTGGCAGAGAGAAGACTGGGGAGAGGAGCCAGGCAAACAGCTTCCAGATAGCAAAGTGTACAACGACTTTCTTGCTGCATGTCTTCTTAGTTTTAAGAAAACAAAATTGTTTTTCATAATCTCCCTTTCCTTTCCCTACCAGAGTAGTTTTTTCAGCCTCAGAAACCTCATTTAAACACCTGGAAGAGAAATTTGATAATTTACATGAAGTTCTGCTTTGCAGAGCAGAGTATCTGCTGAGCTATTCCATGGAGCAAGGATCTAGCTTAGTAAGGAAGTTTTGTTTGATTCTCTGACATGCAGTTTTGTCCAAGGACATATGGATTCGATTGTTGTGAAAATCCTTTAGCTTTGTCCTTTCTGATGGCCAGCTTTCTCTTATTTTTATTTTTTAAATGCTCAGCTTTTTCTGTTTTTTAATATAAGCCTTCAGAATGAAAGAAATGGTCCATATATTCAATTTTGTCATCTTCCTCTTGATATGGTAAATGTAACAGTGAACAACAGGTGTCCTGATTAGGGTTCTTTAGAGCAAGAGAAAAAAATATATACACATATATAAAAGAAAATACATATACTTTATAATATAAGCATTGATCATATAGTAAAATGCACATATGTAAAATACATTTCTATTTCTGTATCATCTATATCTATGTCTCTCTTTCTAAATATATAAAAATGCAAAGGAGCTTATAAGATAGGCTTGCAGGATCAGAGGTAGGAAAGTCCACAATGGCCATCTGTGTGCTGGACAGACAGAAAACCTAGTAGCTGCTCAATCCAAGGAGCTGGGAGCCACAGAATGAGAAGGATCAAGAATGCAGCACCAGTTGGATTGGAGACCTGAAACTCCCTAGAGACTCACTGGTGTGAGTCCTCACTAAAAAACTGAAGAAGGTGGACTCTGAAGTCCATTGGTGATGGCATAAACAGATGCACCCATTTGCGCAGAATGGAACTTTTCAAACATAAGCTAACTTCTTTCTTCTAACAGGCTGCAAGCCCACAGGCAGGTGAGTCATGCACTCTTAGTTTTCTGAACTCATGCCATCGTCTCCAGAAACACCTACAGACATACCCAGAAGTTTGTTCTACTAATCTGTTGGGTGCTTCTGGACTGTATTAGCTGGCAACCATGATTAATGATCACAGCAGACTAAGGTCACAGTTAATTTGTACCAGTGTTGCTTGTGAAAAGAAGACATATACACACTATTTATATTTTCTTGGTTTTACTAGCATTTTTGTTTTTTGATTATATGGAAGCTTTTTATTATTAAAGTGTAACACACATTCAGAAAAATGCGTAGCTCAGTAATGTACAGTTGAATGAATTTTTGCAAGCTACATTCCTGTTACCAACACCCAAGACAAGAAATAGAACATTATCAAAATCCAAAAGATTCTTTTTCCCTTTCTGTTTTATATCACCCCTCAAGAGTAACCACTGTTCTAATTTCTAATCCAATAGGTTAATATTGCCAAGTCTGAACTTTGTATAGATGCAGTCAATGTGTGTTCAACTGTGTCTGGCTTTTTTCATTTTGTATATCACATTGTTGCATGTAGCTATATTTTGTTCATTTTGTTTACAGTTTGGAGCTATTATGGACAGGGCTGCTGGGAACATTTTTTTTTTTGCTTGTATCTTTATGAAATAGAAACCTTAAATGTGAAGATAGGATAGTTTAATTTTACCCTTTGTCTTTCTGTGGCATTGTCATACATAAATTTGTCCAAATTCTCCAGATTTCTTAGTCATATTTAATCTATCCCTTTTTGTATTATTATTATTATTTTTTTTTGTACTGGGGATCAAACTCATGACTGCGCGCTTGCAAGTCAGATGTTTATGCCACTGAGCGAAATCCCCAGCCCCTCTATCCCTTTTTGAATTGAAACTCTGAATTTTTACAATTTTCATTTTTTTATTTTATCAAAAATGTATCATTCATCATATGAGCTATATATTATATACTAGATAATTGATACAAAATAAGTATTTATAATGCTTACATTCAAGACATTTATAATGAAATAGGAGAGACAGCTATATTAACATATATGATTTATTTCACTGCTGTCTAAAAGGCTACTTTTTTGATGTGGTATTTCTAAAGTTAGTGAAGAAATCCATTAACAAGTTATCAAGTTCATTCATATGAGTTCTTCAGTAAAAAATTTTACTTTTTAAATAGTATAGACCCATGTTTCCAAGCTTCCCAAGTGCAGAAATAATCTTGTCTTTATAAATTGTTTTTGTATGATGATCTTGATTATCTATAGTAATTTTCAGATTCTAAACTCTAATGTGAGCATGTATTACTTTACTTTTTAAAAACTTTCACACTAACATTAAAGTTTAGCATTTTTTGATATTCTTTTTGGTAATTTAAATATTTACTTGGCCTTTGGAACTAGTATATTGGTTTCACATCCTCAAAGAATAATTTATTTTGACTCAAATTCTTTTGCTTATTTAATATTCATGTTGGATGAAAGCCCTATAACTATCACACACATAGCATTTGTTCTCAACTGGGAGCTGGTGATTCACATATGTATATTTTTAGAACAGATTCTCCTCTGCATTTTAGATTCTTATATAGTATATTTTTATTTAGATCTTGTGCTGGCTTCTCACATTTGGTAGATGACAAAACCTAATTCACCTTTCTTTTCCAAACACATTCTTTTTTTTCTTGTATTTACATCTTGGTGAATGCTGTCATAAGTATACAATTATTGAAATCATTTTTAAATGCATTTAAGTACATTAACCAACTCCCTTTGATTGAAATATCTGAAAGACTTACCATTTTCACCTCCTAAATATTATCATAACCTAGCAATAATGTTTACACACTCATTGTTTCTTACTCGGACCTGAGTTATCGCCTGGTTGCCTTGGCTTCAATGCCATCCTCTTTAATCTATTCAGCTCTTGACAGAGAAATATTTGAAAATATACAGGTCTGTGAGGTATCATCTGCCTACCTTTCCAGTGGGATTCATCAGCATTCATGCTCAGGTTTTCTGTATTTGTAGTATCACCTGCAGGGGTCTTCATGGTCCATGCTGAGGTCTTTCTTTGCACTACTGTCTCCTTTACTCACTGGTTTGTTCTGTATTGTTCGCAGGGAGCACTTCTATGCACTGTTTAAGATTGACTTTCTCTGAAATCCTGTCATTTGCATCAATTTGCATGTTATACTAGGTGAAATAAACCAGATGTAGCAAATCAGATAGATTATGATCTCACTTCTGCATGAAATCTGAGTCCAACTCATGGAAACAGAATTTTTCAGTGGTTTCCAGTAGTAAGACATTAGGGAAATGAGAAGATATTGATCAAAAGGTACAATTGCTGCATGGTAATTTGATAGTAGATCTTAAGTGTTTTCCCCAACATGTAAATACATGTTAACTTTTTAAAGATTGGATGCACTGAGTGTGGTAATCACTACATATTACATGTGTCAAATTATCATAATGTATATGCAACTTTTATTTATCAGTGTTACCACAAAAATTGAAAAGATTCATTTCTTCTAATAAAATTTCCTCTATGCCTTCAAGTTGAGGAACTTTACGCTGAACTTCGTTTTAGTTCCTGTCTTAGAAACTTTTCTTATCACTGAGATAAAATACTCAACACCCAAAGTTAAAGGAGGAAAGATTTATTTTGGCTCACAATTTTCAGAGGTTTCAACCTGTAGTTGGCTGCCTCTACTGCAGGGTGGCACAGCAACGGGGAATTGTAGAGGAGAAATAGTTCACGGTGTGGCAGGCTGAAGGCAACAGTAAGCAGCAAGCAGCCATCTGCCTTTCCTTTTTAGTCTATCTAGGTTACCAAACTTTTAGGTGGTACCACCCAGAATTATACCAGTTCCAATCAGTGGACTAATTTAATAATGTGCACCATCAGTTCCAGGGTCACACACCCTAAGTCCAGCTAGCTCTGAATACCCCACTTATGAGTGCTTGAGGCTTGCATCGGGGAACATTTAGATGCAAGATATAACAGTTTCCATACAAATTTGTTTATTTCCTCTTCTTTTGGTCTATGAATTCTTTATCTTTGCATTTCTAAAACTTAACACACTATCTGATATATAGTCGAAATTCAACAATATTTGTTGAATGAACAGTTGAATAAATTAACTGATAGCTTAGAGTCCTCCCTTTTTTTATTATGCAACCTTTGAAAATCCCTAAATATATTTTCTTCTCTTGCCAGGGTTAAAAATCATATGTTACTTCCTTACTCACTTGCACAGACTTGTAAGGTCTTCTTTATAATTCCATCTGTGAGTTTCTTCATCAGCTGGAAGCATTTAATGTCTCCTTAACTTGGAAATCTCATTTGAGCTTGTTTTTCTGGAGCATTTTAAAAAAGATATTAAGTAAGTATCAATTCTTGAGTAGGTCAATTCTGTATCTTTCTAGCTAGAGAAATCCCTAGTTGACCTTACCATTTAATTTCTAGTTTGACCTTGTTTAAAATTTTAGTGTAAACAGACAACATATGAACCTTTGAACCCATGGCATCATTATTCAAAACAAAATGAAAAAAACCACAGATACTGTCACAACAACCTTTTGTTTAGGAGAATGATAGTCATTAGTTTCACTTTTAACTGAGTCTCTTTACTAAATTGAATTTACTAGGTGTGATAGCTTTTGAGACAAATGGTTTTCCTTTTTAATATCTTTTACCTAAACTCTAAAACTTGCCCCTCTTTCTTGTATCCATTGTCATCATATACTATTTTTTTTGCTGTGCCTACTATCCCATCCTCCTGGCAGGCTTCACAGACCTGCTGTTTGGAGTACTAGTGCTCATTAAGGATAATGTAATTGCCCTGGGCAAAGACGACAAAGTTTGGGCTCAAAAGCCAAAATGTATGCATATGTTTAAAATTTCAGAGTTTCTACATTAAAGTAACCACAGTTTACAGAAAGATACACATAACCACCATCAGAGAAAAAGAGATAGCTTTTAACTTTAACCTTCTTTGTGACAATTTATGTTTCGATTGTCACCCTTCACAAACTACCTAAATCCTGACACTGCCACTTTAAATAAAGCCAAAAAAAAAAAAAATCTATAGGCCACTTCAGAAGAAATTACATAGTAAATTGTGATTATGTTATAATATACAGAAAGTCTTCCTCAACCCTTCCTAAATATTTCTACTTTTATCTTTATTCCCTTGAGGAGCTATCCAATATTTCTAAATATTAAAAAATCCCATCACTTTTGAGGCTAAGGCAGGAGGATAGTTTTGAGTTTGAGACCAGCCTGGGGTCCTAGTGAGTTCAAGGCCACCCTGAACTACATAGCAAGACCCAATTTCCAAAACCAAAAAACCCCCACACCAATAAAAATAAATAAACATCAAATATTCTCTAAATTGCAATGTGATGAGTATAAGTCATACTATGAAATTGTGAGAAATGTGAAAAACTCTAAGACCATCATAGGACAAAAGCATTATACCAGTTTGATAAACTGAAGGAATAAAATATTTCCATACTTTTTCCATAATTCTTTACTCTTTCTTCAGATATTCCATTTAGGACATGCTATGTGCTGTGTCTTATAAGAAGGTTGGCAGAAGTATCATTATTTTCATTTTTTAAAGTGGAAAAACAGGTGTCAAAAAGTGCACAATTTCCTTAGCTCACAGTCATAGTGACAAATCTGAAGCTAGAACCCAGACCAAAGATAAGGAGAAAATTGTAGCAAGTCAAGTAAACCACAAAATGTCTTTTCTTGGCTAATTAGTGAGTATTAACAGTGGGTTGACAGCTATTTCTAACTGTCCTCCCTACATCTTGTAAGGAAGTTATCTCCCTAATGCCTGCATGAAGTAGCAGACAGCCTTTATTTTCAGAAGGGACACAAGTAAAAATATAGTAACACAAGCCATTTATTAACCTCAGGCAACATTATCCAGAGATAGAAGTCTTGTAAAAAAAAGTTTGGGGTTACAATCTGAAGACTTAGATTTAGATAGCAGCCTATTTTTTATGTAGTCTCAATCTCCTTGCACTAAATACCTACCTACTTAAAATAGGACTAATTATTGAAGGCTAACTCCCTCAAAGGGTGTTGTGATGATGTTATATAGAAGTACTCTATAGGCTACATGATAGGTAAATCAAGGCCGCATTCTTTTTTTAAAAAACTTTTATTTAAAGAGAAAACAAAACAAAACAAAAAAACAGAAAAAAGGGTAGCAACAATACAGAATTCCAAGGAAAAAAAGAAAAGAACAAAAAACACTAAGAAATCATTACTTGATAACTTACATACTGTCATCTTGGAAATAGTTCTTCAAGTTACAAAGTTAAAACATACAAAGTACACATTCAAACAGTGAGACTGTTAGTAGTTTTGCTCCACGATCTAACAGAAACAGTAATATGGTCATTCATCTTACACACTTAAACATACACACAATTATATCCTTTAGAGCACTTTCTTTTCCTCTCTTTTTTATAGTAGCAATTACACATTTTGGGTATTATTACTCCTACATTTCTTATTACTTTTTATACTAGAGACACAGTGTGATATTTATAAATATGATTCTTATTTATTTCACTAATGAGAATAATCTCAAGTTGTCTCCATTTCCCTATGAAGGCCTCAAGATCATCTTTCTTCATAGCTGAGTAACAGTCCATTGTATAAAAATACCATATCTTTTTCATCCATTCTGCAGTTAATGGGCATCTTGGTTGTTTCCAAGATTTAGCTATTATAAATTTTGCTGCTATGAACATGGGTGCACATATATCACTGTGATACGACCTTTTCAGTTCCTCTGGGAAAATACCCAGGAGGGGAATAGCTGGGTTGAATGGAGCTTCCAGTACTAATCTTCTGAGAATTCTCCATACTGATTTCCATTAGTGGTTTCACCAGTCTACACTCCAATCAACAGTGGAGCAGTGTTCCTTTTTCCCCACAGCCTCACCAACATTTGTTATCAGTTGATTTCTTGATGGCAGCTCTTCTTTCAGGAGTGAGATGAAATCTCAATGTTGTTTTAATTTGCATTTCTCGAATGACCAGTGATGGTGAACATTTCTTCATGTATTTATTTGCAAGGCCTCATTCTTATACAGAAAATAAGGGAAATTCCTTCAATGCAAGAAAGGGTATAACACAGGTATTAAGATCAGGTTTTGGGAGTTGCATTTAGGGGTAACAATAAAGAGATGGTGTGTGGCATGGTGGTGTACACCTGTAATATCAGCTTTTGGGAGGCTGAGGCAGGAAGATTGCCATGAGAGTGAGCCTAGCCTGGGCTACATAGGAAGTTCAAAGTTAGCTTGAACTATACAGTGAAACCCTGGCTCCAAAAACAAAACAAAACAAAGAAATGCTACCATCTCTCTCTGTGTCTTGATTTAGTCTCTTGAAACATTCATTTCCTCATTTTTAAAATGGGTTAGTAATTACATTTATAAAGATTATGTAAGATATTATATATAAGTAAATAAACTGTTATAAATGTTTATTGAATTCCTTGAATTAGCTTTTTTACATAAAAACTTTAAGAATATTTTAGATTTACAAAAAGTTACATAGACAATAGAGTCTCCATTTACTTTTCTTTCAGTTTTCTCCACTGTTAATGTGCCACAGCAAAGAAATACATATTGATATATTACTATCAACTACTAATAAGCTTTATTTGGATTTTACCAGGTTTTCATGGAATCTTTTTGTTATAGGATCCAATCTAGAGTGCTAAATTTTATTAATTTGTTGTGTCTCCTGAGGGTGCTCTAACCCAACAGTTTATCATTCTTCTTGTTTTTCATAACTTAATGGTTTTAATAGTGTTCAAGTAGGATGTTCTCTAATCTTGTTTTACTTGTTGTATTTCTTATGATTTAATAGTAATATGCTCTTTTTGGCCACAGTATACCAATGGGTATGTGATCTGGACATGGTGTGTACATGTGATATTACTGATATGCTCATCTTCATCACTTGGTTAATTTAGTGCTTGGCAGATTTTTTTCACTATATGTTAAGCTGTTTTTTGATTGTCTATCACTTCAGACTTTCTTTTCTCTTGCTTTTCTGTTTGTAATGTTTTCATTTTGATTTTACTTCAAATTGTCATCTCCGCACAAATGTCTTTGCTGTGCCAAATTAAGGCAATGTTCTCCTTTCAGGTCAGTTTCTATGACATTTCCCTTTTGTATCTCCTTCACTGCATTTACAGTTACATAGCATTGTAATTAAATTGTCTTCAGCAGTTTTGTTGTCTGCACATTCCTTTCCTCCTACAAGAGCATGAGAACAAGGTCCTTGTTTGTTGGATTGTTCACGTTTGAACACTGGGAGCCCATCAAAAGAGTTAGTAATACTAAGTGCTCAGAATTTGTTGAAAAAATATCAAAGAAAGAAAGATCCAAAATTAATTTATTAGTATTTACAAAACTATCTGTAGTGAGAAGTTTGATGTAATGTGTTTAACTTACTTGTTTTTGTTTTAATAAAAATTTAAATTCAATTATCAATAACCGTGGAAAAAAGTAATCTGTATCCTTGTAATTCAAGCTCTCTTATTAATATACTTAATAAAGTGAATGCCAGAATTCTTTAGTGATCTACAAAGATATGACTTACAAGCGTTAGATCTACTCAGATTTTACACATGTGTACCTTTGTGACCTTTACTTGTGTACTGTTCATCTTTCCTACTGTAGAAGTCCAGAATTTGAAAGAATATAAAATTAATTGATGCTTTTGATTGATTTATAACATGTTTCAGTGTCTGTTTTCATTTATATTGACAAGAAAATGGAGTTTTTATGACTGAATTTTTAACATAATCCATTGAAATAAACTACAGTTTATTTGTCTTTTCAGGACTTAAAATCTCCAAACCAGAGGGATGAAATTGCAGGTGCCCGGGCCACATTGAAGGAGAACTCTCCTCTCTTGCATTCAGTTTGTTCAGCTTGCTTAGAGCATTCAGATGTTGCTTCCCTCAAAGCCAGCAAGGACACAGTTTGTGAAGAAATTCAGAATGCCCTCGATGTGATTTCAAATGCTTCCCAAGGCATTCAGAATATGGCAGCACCCTCTGAACCCCAGGCAGCCACCCTGGGAAGTGCACTTGATGAACTGGAGGTAAGTTAAGGGACAGGCAAAATGTGATTTGATCTCTCAAAGCAAAAACTAGAAACCAAAACAAAACTAGAAATAGTCTTCTAGATACATGTGCTGAAATCTAGAGTATTAAAAAAGTTATCTCATCAGTGTCTATGACCTTACTGTGTTCTTTAATGAATTATTAGCAAACTATTGTATGAGTAGACTTGCGATTCCTGTACACCTCTACCAAAGAAGCCAGTGAATTTAAAATGGAATTGTTTATTACATTGGATTGACTTTTTTTTTTACATAGATCGATTTGTGAAATACAGGATTTATTCAATCTACAAATGTGTATGATTGGCATTGCTCTGTAGACTCAGGACATATCTGATCACTGCTCTTCACAAAGGCATACATGCTTAAATTTATGGTATGAAAAGTAAAACAAAATTTCCTAACAAAATAATATGAGAGTAACAATACTTAATATACTGTATATCATCATCTTCAAAGTAGCTACTCAAAGTACCAAACAGACAAAAACACCCTTACAAGGAAAAAACAGGTAAGAGCACAACACTTTCTTTTCAATGAACTGCAAGGAACTAGAGGTATAAATGAAACAATTTAGCATATCAAATTATTTTTGAAATAAAAGGGTACATAATTTGTGGGATAATTTGAACTCCAAACATCCTATTTATCTATCTTCTATTTTGCCGTTTGTTTGCATATATGTATTTTCAGTTTCTGATATAAGAAAGCATATGATATTTTGTCTTTAAAAATTTAAATTTAAATTAAAAAATTTTGTGTGTGTTTTGCTTGAACAGCTAATTGGATAAAGTTTTCATCAACCATGCTGGGAAGACTTCAGGTGAAGGTGGTAATGGGAGACCAGAAACTCATTCTTAAACATGTTGACATTGAGATATTTTCAGACCTCCACTATTGTATCAAAGATCACTGGCCATTCCAGTCAGACATGTGCTGGAGTTTCTTTATGGGAAGCATCATAGCATAGAGGTTAAGGATATGAGTTCTGCAGCCGAATTTCCTGGGTTTAACCCTAGATGTAGCACTTAGTACCTTTCACACATTGGGAAAGTTATTTAGGAGACTCTGAGTTTTCTTACCCATAGCTTTGGGATAATAACAAATCCTTTAACTTAGTGTTATTGTCAGAATCAGTGATTTAACAATACATGTACAAATGCTTAGAGTAATACCACATAGTAAGTGCTCAATCTTAGTTTTTAATACTCAGTAGAGATGACTATGTGAAGCTGATTCTTTCATAATAAATAAGTCAATAAAATTAAAATTACTGAAACTTTGCTAGTAACTAAAAAATTAAATGAGAAATGTACAATGCCTATATTGTGCCTAATATTATTCATTTCATAATATACTTATTATAAAACAAGTATACTTAAATTTAGAATATTTTCCATTAGTTAATGTCTTTAAACAGGTGTCTTCACTTCTAACTCGACATTCTTAGGTTCCTAATTATTGAGATACATGTAAAAATTTATTAAATTTCTAGTTATTATTATCTATATTACAATTTTAGGAACTATTTGTTTAATGACTCACAAGATTAACAACATCTCTAACAATAACTCTTCATCTAATTGTTTGTCCTGTATAATGAACACTCAATAATGTTTTCCATTAGATGTATATCTTGTCTTCATAACAAGGTAAACAACTTTTTTATACCAGTGATGCTAGTTGATGTTAGTAGATATCATCTAAATACTAGTTGAATATTAGGTCTTGAATAAATTAAATAGGTAATATATCTTCACTGACAAACATTCTACATTAATTACTTACTTTGTTATTAGTTTCACTATAAGATATTTTTTACAGAAAATAAAACTGGGACATAAGTTATGTAACTTGTTCAGGAAGCTGGTGAGTGGTAGTAGACAGGGTATGAGTCTATTATCTCACATATCAGAAGAATTTCTGTGCTTTATTGAGTTTTCATAGCTGTAATTTGGTGTACTTAGTCAAAATTCAACATAATTCATGTGATGGTTCTTGGTTTACATAAACCATCAGAAAAATTGTAAATATAAACAAATCAAAATGATTTTTTGCTGGATAAGACATTATTGGTAGAATCATTTAAACAGAAATAATATGCATTCTGGGCATGTCTAGTGTAGTGAGGTGAAGTTTTCCAGAGTAGATGGAGAGCAGTATATAGCATACTGTTCACCTTTCAATAGAATTGTGCCAGAGGATGCTCCCACAAGGAATCTGAGTTATTCCAGGCTCTACATTTCATAGTCTTAGAATTTTAGAAGACCGAAGGTTTCCAAATTGTTTCTCCTTCTGAGACTTCTATTTATGACTTTAAAATGAAGGCTATGGCAAGAAATGGCAGAGGTTGGAGAGGGGAAAGGAATGTGTGTAGCCTCAATGAGAGTGGGCATAGGGATGGGAAAGGAGTCTTTCTCAAGTAAGGTCCTTTACAGGGCAGACCACTTCTGAACTAGGAAAGTTAAGTCCTGAAGACATTTCCCTGAAGTGCTAATACTGTCCTAACAGCCTTTGCAGTTGCAATCAGATTTAGGGAGGCACAAACTGGTACAACATGCCTAAATTTTCCACATTTTTTATGTCCAAGCTGCAAATAGCTGCTGAGGCTGTCTGAACTAGATAAAGCCGAATTTATTGAACATTTAACCTTTTAAAATGATTTTGTAAATTAAATGGTTGCACTTTTCATTATTTACAGGAAGCTATATTGGTAAAGGATCTAAAATAACCTTTGCTCTATTTTGTTCCTGCAAATATAATACTATGAAATAAATTGATGTAGTAAATACTCCATTGGGAGCAAGTCTCATTAAATGTTTATAGTGTGGAAATGTATCAGAATGCTTACTCAACAACTACCATGCAGAAGCTTTTGTTAAATCCTTCCTTCTGGCCCATGGCTGGTTGTGCGTATGAAACCTGAGATTTATTGGTGAATAAAATAGAAGTTGAATTAGAACACTGTACAGGCTAAATCGATTGATTTATTAGAAAGGCCAATGTGAATTATAGGGTGTTTCTTCTGCATTTGTGACTGAATGAGAGTTGAGAAATGTTGAGTGTAGATTAATAGAATTTTGAAAATGTTTTTAAGCAAGAAACTTTGCTAGTGGAAATTGCTTTGAAAACTCCACATCCATTAAGGCACATTTTTTCCTATGTAGAGAGAAAAAGCAGTTATCATCACCATAGAACACAAGAATTATTTGTATCTTCACTCTATTAAGAAGATAACAGTAAAGGAAACATGGTATTTCCATACAACTGTCATGTTATTTGCTTATTTTATTTATATATTCATTTTTGTATCATTATTCATATATTCTATATTCATTGTTATATCTCACTACCTAGAATAACATCCCATACATAGTAAGTGGTAGGTAAATATCAGTGCAGGAGAGAGAATGGATGCAGGAATGTTGTATGGCATTTTGTGGTACTGGAGAGAAAGTAATTTTTTTCTTACTATTTTTTTCTCTTTTTCAACTAGAAATTTATGTACATGGGATATAACACTCTATCTTATCTAACTCTTAAATGGGCTATGAATTTGTAGTATGGGAAACTATCAGAAACAAATCTAAATAATAATCTGCTCACATCTTTTCTGTAAGAAGGCAGCAGGAGAAAAAAAATGTGTATGTGTGTATTTACTTCTTTCAGTAGCTGTTCGTACCTAATGTATATTTTCTTCAGCTATGTGGCTTTTGACTAAAAATAGTGATTTGGGGGGGGTTATAGTCCTAATAGTATTATATTTTCACTTAGAGGAGAAAACAGAACCTCCACCGGTCAGATTAGCATTAAGGCGCTAAGGAAAAAAACGTGCGTCACTGATATCTAGAAGTACTGTAATATGATTTTTAAAATATGTTTTGGCTCTTGGGAATATAATGAATCAGAAGAACTGAAAATGATTGGTAACATATTTTTGCATACATAATTAATCTGTTAGGTGAGTTAGGAGAGTTCTTTGAGAGCAGACACAAAGCATAAATCCAGACTGTCAAGCTAGCACTAGCATTGTGCTTTGGAGTGTTGGGGAATTCGTTTGGATTATGGCCTAGACCTTGAACTTTGAAAGATCATGAACTTGTGTTCTACTAGTTGGAAAGTCACATAAGAGACTCTTGAAAGCGGTTGGGAATCTCTGAAATCTCAATCACTTTGTTGGATAAGTGAAAACAAAAACAAAAACAAAAAACACTAGTCCCTACTGTAGGTGATAGAAAATTCCTCTGAGGTTGACTCTGGGTGACTTGCAGGTGGGAAAAAAAAGAACAGGATGTACCTAGGAAATTTTCTAGGCACAACTCTGTCCTCATTTGGATTTTGTGTCACAATTCATATTAGCTGCATAGCCTTTAAAACCCCAGTAGAAAATGTAATTTAAAGTTTTTCCTGTTTTGGCAAGACTTCTTGGGAGTCACCAGAAAAAAACTTGAATTCTTCTTCTATAACCTAGACTTCAAAAAATTTCCATATATTTCCAAGGAAGATAAATTCTCCAAACACACAAATAAGTAAGCCATCATGAGCAAGACATCATAAAAAGAACAAATTACATAGTAAAATCTGCAAGCATGATAAATATTGAAATTATGATATGAAGTATAAATTAGTGTGTTACATACACATTATTCCTCCATTTATTCATTTAAAGCATAATGACTATGTTGAAGGAACCAAAGACTTTCAAAAATAGAATGATAGCTGATTCAATGATTGAATAAAAAATTTAATTAGAGAATTAGTGATCTGGAAAAGTTAAAAAAAGTTACCTTGAGTTCCTCAGAGGACTCCAAAATAAAATTACTGAAAAACACAGTATATATAAAGGGTGGTATGAAAAATTCTAAAATATTCTAATGTAAGATCCAGGAAAGAGAAAAGTAAAACAATGTTACTTAGAATAATCTAGAAATCACGGATGATACCAATTTGCGTAGGTAATAAATCCAATAGATTCCAAACAAGATATGTAAAAAAGTTCACATTTGAAATACTGCAGTGAAGCTGAAGAACATCAAAGACAAAAGGTATTTACAAAAATAGAAAAAAAAGAATTGATTGTGGTTGAAAGATAACAGTCAGTTTCTTAAATATAGATGCTTCAAGATAGTGGAATTATCCTAGAGAAGATAACTGTTAATTTTGGACTCAGTATGCACTAAACAAAATTGCCTTTCAAGAGCAAAGATATCTTTACCAAATGCTAACCTTGAATAGTTTATATTCAGCAATATTTCACTGAAGTATATTGCTACAAAAATATTATCATACATTCTATATGTGAATGCAAGGAATTTGTAAGCCAGAGAAATAGTAAAAAGATGTGTTAACTAATGCTCAAATATTAATCTTAAAAATCATTGCTAACTATGTACGTACTATATAATTTGAAATATAGAATTAATATGCTTGGAAACATAGTATAATCATAATTAGGAAAGGCAGAATCAGAGTTACATGTTTAGGCTCTCAGTATGTTTTAGGGGAAAGAGAAAGATGGTGATTTAGTTTAGATCTTAATTTTACATAAATATTTTAAAATGTCTAGACTCTAGAATAACAGCTAGAAATTGTATAGTAATAGGTTATATAATTTCTAAACTTGGAGAACAAAAAATTAAACAAGAAAACAAGAAATTCAATGTAAAAGCAGAAAAAAATCAGAAACAAAAAACACCATGAAAAAGCAGGATAAAAAACAGTAGATGTTCTATGATAATATAAACCCAGATATTCCTATAATCATAATACATGTAAAAAAAGAAAACCTATACTCTTTAGACAAGAGTCGACAACTTATAAAACAAAATCTAGTTACATGATGTTTATAAAAAGTTTGTGTGTCTACATATATTACATATACACACATATGTATCTATATATTTGTATATATCCATAGATATTTATGGAAAGAGAGAGAGGTTTGCAAGTCAATGGATAAAAAAATATATTCAATGACTTCTACTAAAATAAAACTAATATAGCTATATCAGTATTACTAATAATGGTTACTATTTATAGTTTAAAAGGTTAAATTCTTCAAGAGGTTGAAGCACATTATTTTCAAAGAAATTAATCAAAATTGACAATACTGAGGTGGTAATTTTCAGAAAACTAGTATTATATATACCACCTAGAAAATATTTAGGGCAAATGAGTAAAATTTTTATTTGGAAACTTTTTGAAAAGCACATCAGCCTAATTCCTGGGTCATGAATAAAATATTATTAAAAGTAAGACTTTCTTCTAATTGAAAAATAATAAAATAAGAACAAAACTTGAGGAATCTAGCTATAGAGAAAACTTAGAAATTTATCACATATAATGGTTATCTTCAGAATGAAGAAAAGCTAAGAAATAAACAAGCTGTGTTTTCAGTTCAGATTTGAAGCAAAACAAGAAACCCAGAAAAAATAAATTAATAAAGATAAGAGTAGAAATTAATTAAATCATAAACAAAGATACAGCCAGAGAAAATCGACAAAGCCAAAATGTGTTTTCTGAAAAGACCTATAAAATTGACAAAGTACTGCTGAGCTAGATTAGGAAGAATGAAAGCAGACAGAAAACAACAGGCAAGAATGAAAAGGGGAAGGAGACCAGCACTAACTATTGTAGATAATACAATACTAAAAGAGAACATTGTGAAAAATTTATTTAGGTAGAAATAAAATTCTGAAGAAATGGAAATATTTCCAGGAAAATACAGCTTACTAAAACTGGCTCCAAAATAGATGTTATGAATTAAAACATTAAGTAGAATTAGACAGTTTTTACTTAAAGCAAACCGAAGTTTCATAAATTTTTACAGAATACTGCAAACCCTTTGGGGATATGTAAATGTGTTTCCCTAAGAATGTCCTGAGACTAGCAAAAGAAATAACTCAAATTCATTACATGAAGTGCTGAAACTGACTTGAACACTATATAGGTTAAATAAGGAAAGAAACTCACATGTTAATCTAATACAAAGATTTTAAACAAAATGTAAGCAAACTATTTAAGAATAGGTTAAAAAATCATTATGATAAAGTTAAATTTATTCCAGGAATGTGACCTTAGTTCAGCTTTAGAATCTCTGCTGAAATTACTCACATTAACGAACTAAAAGAGAAAACTGTATAATAATCTCAGTAGATCAGAAAACATTTGAGATATTAAATGTATGTAAAACTTCTAGAAAGCCAGGAACAGATGTGAATTTACTAATTTTGATGAAGTATTTCATATAAAATTTTACAATAAATTTCTTACTTAAGTTTGAGTCATGTAAAGGAATTCCCTCAAAATTAGGAAATATATCATGTGAATAAAAATGAGTAAGTTATAGCAACACATTTTAACATGAATTTGACTGACATTTAAAGATTTACTGAAAAAAAAGCAACCCTTGTAACAACCTATGCATTTTTATATTTACATACAGGTTAACACAAGTAAAAATAAACATGGATTTTAAGACTACAGATATATTTTGGTTAGCTATAAAAAGAGAGAGACAAATGATTTTTGTAAAATTGAGGAATAGTAGGAGTGGAGAGAAAGAAGGTACATAGCTCACATTAGCATTTTTAAAACC
>PVJX010026984.1:0-25292 GCA_004027295.1 Dolichotis patagonum | reverse complement strand
ACACTAAAACTGCTGGAAGACAAAGTAGGTAAAAATCTCAAAGATATAGGGGTAGGAAGAGAATTCATGAACAAGAACCAAACTACATGGGAAATACTTCCCAGAATCAATAACTGGGACCACATCTTATTAAAGAGTTTCTGCATGTCAAAAGAGGTTTCCAGAAGAGTGAAAAGAAAACCCACAAATTGGGAAAAAAATCTTCATGGACAGCTCCTCAGACAAAGGACTTCTGTCTAGAACTTATAAAGAATAAAAAAAAAAATCAAATCCTCGAAATTCAAAGACCCAATCCAAAAATGGGCATCTGAAATGAATACACAGTTCTCAGATGAAGAAATACGAATGGCAAATAAATACATGAAGAAATGTTCATCATCATTAGTCATGAGAAAAATGCAAATTGAAACCACACTGAGATCCCATCTCACTCCAGAAAGAATGGCCAGGATAGAAAAACTACCAACAAGTGTTGGAGAGGCTGTGGGGAAAAAGGAACTCTTCTGCACTGTTGGTGGGAGTGTAGACTGGTGCAACCACTGTGGAGGTCAGTCTGGAGATTCCTCAAAAAGTTGGGTTTGGAAGTCCCATACCCAGCTGTTCCACTTCTGGGTATGTCCCCAGAAGAACTGAAAACATCATACCACAGTGATATATGTGCACCCATGTTTATAGCAGCACAATTTGTAATAGCCAGATCTTGGAAACAACCTAAGTGCCCATCAACTAAGGAATGGATAAAGAAGTTGTGGCATTTTTATACAATGGAGTACTACTCAGCTATAAAGAATGATCACATTGAGATATTTATAAATAAATGGACATGAGTTGAGACCATTCTCTTAAGCGAAATAAACCAAACTCACAAGGGTTAATACCATATAGTCTCCCTAGTATGAGAGTTGATAAGAGTATATAAGACTTTATGGTAAGCATGAGTCCCCATCTCATAGCTTTGAAGCCTTTCAATGTTTTCATTCATCAGTTGGAATGGTGTTATCCTGTTTTGTTTGACTATATCATGCGTGATGATATGAACAGCTGTTTTGAAGAAAACAGAACATTATGACAGTTATTGCTGATTTAATATCATCCTTCTTAGAAGTCCTACCATGCTTCTATTGTTCTACTACCATTGGTTCTATCTATCACATTGTGTCTTATTGGGATTTGAATATGTGTGATAGTTTAAACAAAATTTTTCTATCGGAAATGAGATATTATAACACCCATCAATCATTTTCTGTTATTCGGTTCAGAAAGCCCTGTAATTCTTTCACTCTATGCATGGCTTTATATTATTTTGTTATGTTTGATATTATTGTATTTGGAACTATGCTCAACTATAGCAGAGAAAGAGATATTGTGATAGCTACTGTTGATGTCTGGTTGTCTTAATGTAAAGTACTGTGTTGCCTATGTTGTCCTGTTCTGATCTGCTCTGTACTGCCCTCTTTTGTTTTATTCTCTTTAAAATAAAATTTTTAAAAAAAGAAAGAAATAGAGGACAGTTGCTGCTGCTGTTAGACATGGAAGGATGGGGGGGGGGGCCTGGGCCTCAGCACATTCCTCCCTGGGGGATCCGGTGATGCTCTTCTCAGCACCAGCTCCCTAAGATCTCTTTGTTCATCCTGTGCTCACCCCCATATATGATGCCATAAGAAAATCTTTGTGTTTGATCAGGACTTTTTCCCAGAGAGCAAACCTTTCTACCATACGTGCAATAGGAAGAGGGAATGTGTCTTTGTTACCGAGTGGAATAACAGAGATTTTGGAAGGGGCAGGTGGAGGGAACTGGCAGTTGCTCCCTAGGGCATTAGGAAAGACCACAGTGGAAGCAGGAGAATGTCCTCCATGGTGTCCATCAGAAATGGTCTTTCAGTCTTCCTGTGATACTTCTCACACGGCCCTTGAAATTTTAAGTAGTTTTTCACTGAAGAGCTAGCAAAAGTGGACAATGGGGATTACGTCAAACTAAAGATCACTTCTGATCAGCAAATGGAAGTGCGCACCACAGTGAAGAGGTAATTGACACAAAAGGAAAAACATTTGCACATCATAGTATCTGATAACTCGTTAATACCCAGAAAATATACAGGGCTATTAAAATCCAGTAGTGATTAAAGAATCTTAATATTTATCAAATTCAACATTTAAAATGCCAAGTATATGAAGGTGCTCAACATTATTAATCATCAAGGAAACAGGATTCAAAGGCACAACTGAACAGCATCCTATAACTGCTATACTGAATGTTATACAAAAGATGAAAGGTAATAATTATTGGGTTTCCACCCAGTAATGGAGGAGGATGGGAGACAGTGTTGAAGAGAATTCAAACTGGTGAAATTAGTATGCAAAACACTGCAGAAATTTCACAATAACTGAAAAAATAGAAATATTCTAAGTCTCCAATCCCATTTGTGGTCATGTTTAAAAGGAAATAAAGTCAAGAATTAGAAAATTAATCTGGACTCCCATGTCATCGCCATCCTATTTTCAAAAATTAATGTATAGAGCTTACATTTCTGTGGACAGATGAAGAACTGTGTCTGGTTTATAGATATAAATGTAATTTCCATGGTATAGTTCAGGAATCCCCAACACCTGGCCACACACAGGTGCTGCTCTCCATCCTGTTAGGAGCATGGCTCCTTTGGGATAGTTGCTGTACAATTAGGGTTTTGTTCATGAAGCCTTCGCCTACACCAGTGTCTTCAAGAGTTTTAGCTATCATACCTTCAAGCACATGGAGTGCTTCTGTCTTAATTTTTAAATCTTTGATCCATTTCTACTTCAGCGCATGGTAAAAGATGCGGGTCTGGGAAGATGGCAAAACAGTAAGCAGTAGAGAAAACAGCCTCTCTGAGAGACACAGTCCAGATGCTGGAATAAAGCATCATGGGGAAGACAAGAAGGAAAAGGTGGGTCCCCTGGACCCAGGAAGAACCTAAAGTGAGAACTGAAGCCCACAGAGAGAATGTTTAAAAAGGAAAAACTTAAACAGAAGAAGAGGGTAGCTGGTGGCGCTTTCACCCGGGGCTGACCCACCATGCCGGAAAAGCTGTGGAAACCTGGGGACACATAGTCACAGTGACGGCGGTGACTGGCAAGCCCGAAGGCCTCTGCAGGGAGATGCAGTGGCAGAGAGGAGCAGCAGACTGGAGAACTGCACTGACTGGTGGTGAGTGTAGAGGACTCAGTCCTCCCACAGGAGTGGGCAACTGACCAGGAGCCATTTTGGAGTTGGGCAGGATAAGCCCAGAGCCAGAACTGCAGCCAACTTCCTTCAGCCACTCCCAGCTCAGAGAAGAGTGGTAGAAATTGCTTGGACTGAGTCCTGCCCATGTGTGTGGTCCAATAACCACCACTGAGGTTTCCCTAAAGCTATCCCCAACCAGCTCAGCCTGCCCTGTGCAAACTAATGTGGTGAAGACTCTTTGCAGTTAACCAGCTCAGAAGGGAGGCACCAGCCTGCCCCGCCCCTGCTTGCACTACACCAGCCATTGATGAGCCAAAGCAGGCTGGGAAAAGCAGCAGACAGCCCTACACCAGTGCACCCAGTGGTCACCATCAGATATCCCTAGCCAGCACCAGCTAGAAAAAGCAAACAGTCTCACTTCAGAGAAATTGTAGCCGACACAGGAAGTGCTGGGGACCCTACTACCCACTTGTCCAGAAGGAACCAGGAATATGACAAGAGGAAGAAGCAAAAGGCAGTCTCTGGCCTCCAACTCAAGCAGTTCTGGTCCAGGAGATGTGAATACGGAAGAGATCAGGAGTCGCACACCTGAAGTTTATAAAGTAACAGCAACTGAAGTAAAGAAATGACTTCATGAGGCTATAAAAGACATTAGAACAGAAATACTATCTTGGGTAAAAGAAGAAATGAGAAACACAAAAAAAGAATTGCTAAGCATCTCTAAAGAAGACATAGATGGAAGAATAGAGGAGTATAGGAAAATGAGGAAAACTTTGAATGGAGAATGTAAAAAAGACTTAGAATACATGGAACAGATTCAAAGAGATTACCAGGAAATTAAAAATTCCATTGAAAGCTGGCAAAACTGATTGAAAGAATCTAGACTATCAAACCTTGAAGACAAGTTTGCAGCTTGCAATCACAAAAGGAAAGAGCTCTTAAAAATAACAAGGAACCAGGAAGTAACAATACAAAGGCTACAAGATGACACAAAGAAGTATAATTTAGAATAATAAATTTGAGTGAAAAAGCAGGGTAAACACAAATTAAATACAAAGGCTATTCACAGAAATAATTAAAGAAAACTTCCCAAGCATAGGAAAAGAAAATGATATTCAGATAAGTGAGGCATACAGAACTCCGGATAGCCATAACCAAAATAAATCTACAGCCAGACATATAATACTCAAGATCCCAGAAATTCAACACAAGAGCAAAATATTAAAAGCTATCAGAGAAAAGAAACATCACCTATAAAGGAAAACTCATCAGAATCACAACAGACTTCTCGATACAAACCATCAAATCAAGAAGATCGTGGAGTGAAAGAAAATAACCTCCAACCCAGATTGATGTACCCTACAAAACTATCTTCCAGAATTAATGGAGAGGCATTTAGCTCAGCGGTGTAAGTGCCTGCTTGGCAAACGCGAGGTTGTGAGTTCAATCTCTGGCACACAAAAAAAAAAAATTAATGGAGAACAAGGTATTTCCATGACACAGAACAACTGAAGGAATCATAATCACCAAACCAACCCTACAAAAAATGCTGAAGGACATTCTAGAGAGAGAAAAAGAAGACCATGGTTTCAGGAACAGCGGCAGAGGGGGCTCACTAACAGGGCAGACTGGAATAAAGGGGAAAGTAAGCAACGAATGGTAGAAAAATAGCATAGAGAGATGAGGCAGCGCATGTCGGCCATAATCACTAACACAGATGGCCTAAATTCACCAATAAAATAATCAGGCAGAGTGGATCAGGAGGCAGGGTCCATCAATACACTTTATACAAGAAATACATTTAACTCAAAAAAGGGTTTGTAGACTGAAATTCAAAGGTGAGAAAACAATGCTCTATGTGACAGGGAACCAGAAAAAAGTGGGGTAGCTCGCCCATCAGCTGCAGACTGGTTAGAAAGCCATCACTTTTATACAATGGAAAACTACTCAGCTATAAAGAAAGATAACCTTAAGGCTCTTGTAGGTAAATGAATACAACTTGAGATCATGCTCAGGGGTAAAAAGTTTAAGAATCACTTAGGTGAATAGCGTGTTGCCTCCCTAGTATAAAAACTAAAGGAGTTAGTGGGATACAAAATGTACAATGCACTCTGTTAAAGTGAAAGGGGAAATTCTCTAAAAAGGGAGGGCAGTGGCCATAGTTAATCTATTGTCATGATTTGAGACCCATATTGTTTTTATTGTTCTGTTATTTTGATTTTATTCTGTTTCAGTTTGTCTAATTGCATTAGATTTGATGGCATGGACAGCTATTCCAAAGATAGCAACATATATTATAGTAACCATTTTTTATTTCCTATTAGCTTGATTTGAAGCTTTCACTGTTTTGTTTTTACTGATTTTATTCTATTCTGTTTTGTTTGATAGTATCAAGTCTGATAATATAGGCAACTACTTTGAAGACAATAAGATGCATTATGATATCCATTGTGATTTTACTATTATCTTCTTTTGATGTCCTATTATAATGTCCCCATTGTTTTGGTTTTATTGGTTTTGTTTTGTAGTTTTGTTTGATTTTATTATGCCTGATGGTATGGGCAACTCTTATTGAAGATAACAAGAGGCATTTTGGTAGCCATTATTGATCTCCTTGTATTTTGTTTTTAAGTCATGTACCATTTCATCTGTTGTTTTGATTGACTCTATTCTTTTTTGTCTCATTTGGTTTTATTCTCTTCAAAATAAAAAAAGATACAGGACTCTGAAAAAGGAAATTGAAGATATCAGAAAAGGGAAAGATATTCCTCTTTCTTGGGTAGAAAGAACCAATATGGTAAAATACTACCAAATTTGTTATATAGATGTCATGAATTCCAAATCAAAATTCCAACAGTATATCTTACAGAATTAGAGAAAACAATCCTAAAATTCATTTGGAACCAGAAGAGACCTACAATAGCAAAGGTGATTCTGGGCATCAAAGGCAAGGCAGGGGGCATCACAATCCTTAACTTGAAATTCTACTGTAAAGCTACTATGATTTAAAAAAAATGCCACTAGCAAATAAAACAGACCCAAAGACCAATGGAACAGATTACAAGATGCAGATGCAACTCCAGACATACCTAGTTACCTTATCTTTGACAAAGATGCCAAATACATTCACTGAAGGAAAGCCTCTTTAATAAAGGGTGCTGGGAACAATGGCTTTGTATATGCCAGATATTAAAAGTATTTTTAAGACAACTTGAAATCTTCATTTGCTCTTGACTCGATCAGTAATAATGTTCTGAGGCTACCGCAAATGCACTGAACACCCTGCTTCCGTTTCCAAGGCCTTCTTAGAAGTAGAGGGACTTCCGCAGTGACCGCTATCAGAAATTCCTTTTATTCATTTTAACCAAGTTATTTGGGTTTTCAAAAGTATTTATATTCTGTTGTTGGTTTTCTGAGTTTATTATATATTCTGGATATTATGTCCTTATCAGATGAACAGGTCACAAACACTTTCTCTGATTTTGTGCATTGTGTCATTCCTGTTTCTTATACCAGAAAACTTTAGTGTGATGTTATCCCACTTTATTTTTGCTTTTGTTGTCTGAGCATTTACATTAGTATGCAAAATATCCCTGCTCAGACCAAAGTCATACAAAGCTCCCCCCATTTCCTTTAGGGAATGCTCTGAACAGTGAAGAAAGCGCTCTTCAAGGGAGAGGTACGCTGACATGAAATATTTCACAATGCTGCCGTAGGGTTGGTCCCTAACAAGAAAAAAAACTTCGCGCCAGCTAAACAGCTTTGTGATTGTCTAGAGAACAGATGTGTTTCTGCTTAAACTGCACTGCTTCACGCGGTACTAACTGTGCAGGTTTTAAACAGCTCCCCTGTGGGTGGCCGTGGTCTCCCCCTCACACAGTCTCTCCTAAGGAGCCACGGGCACAGTGCGCATTATCACTGACTCCATTCCAGCCCCCGTGTGTGGTGATTTTACTGTGTCAGGGCCTTGTCATCATCTCACCCCGGCGCTCTCTGTCACGCTATTAGGAAAGTGAATTTCTTTCCCCGGTCTTCTGTGGAGCTCCCGGAGCAGGAAGAAAGAACACCCTGCTCAGGAGCAGCCCGGCCACCACTAAGAGCGCTAAAATTTGGGAAGAGAAATAAAGTTTCTATGAGAGGTGAAAGAAACATCACCAGTAAATCTAAACATTAATTTACACATTTGTTAAGTAGTTGTTACAAACCAAACCAAGATGCTAGGAAGGCAGAAATGTTAAACTTGAGTCCAACTTCCAAAGCATCGATGTCAGAATCCAAAGCAACACCTGGGGGCAGAGGAGGGGGCCCCCGAGGGGCAAAGCAGGGCACTGTTGTGTCCCCCCCCCAAGACCCTTTCTCCTGCAGTGGGCAGCAGCAGAGGCTGAGGGAGAAGCCAGCGCTGCAGGCGGCCCAGGGGCTGCAGGAGGGGAGCTGGGAGCAGGGCAGGCTGACAGGGAGGAAGCACGGGCAGCGGGCAGCGCGGGTCACACAGAGGGGGCCTGAGTGCCACGTGGATCACGCCACAGAAGCAGTGGCTCCCTGGGTGACGCCCTCAGGATCCCCCGCTTGCCCCTCGATTCTTCCTGCTGTGGAGAAGGCGTTCAGTGCAGACATGTCGGCGGCCCTGGCGAGGGGCAGGCGCTCCGCAGCGGTGTCAGCCTGCAGGCCAGGCGGGCAGCGCCACCCCGTGTGCGCTCCCGACCACGGGGCATGAGAGAAAGGGAGGAGCCAAGTTTACCAGGTGTGGGCTCTAACCTGCCTCGGGTCTCAGCCCAGGCAGAGGACGTTAGATTGTCCCGGTTCTGGTATTAACAGAGGCTGCACAGCCGGGCGCCTGGGTCTCCGCACAGAGCCCTGAGCCCTGGGCTCTGAGGCCCGGTAAGTGATAGGAAATGGGCCCGAGGTCTGAGTCTGCTCGTTTATCTGTAGCGGGCCAGCCTGCTCCGGGCCCCTCTGTCCCTCAGCCCGCTAGGGTCTCCAGCCCAGCACGGGGCCATCTGCGGGGTGCCTGTGGGCTTGAAATCAACAGGGGTGCAGTGAGGGCTGCAGCCCCGGAGCTCCCTCAGCCCGGGGACCTGCTGAGGCACGGGCGGTAGCATCTGGAGAGGCACCGCCCGAGGCTGGCGGCCAGGCTGAGGGGCAGCGACTCCGTGCTTGGCCCACAGCTCATTCTTGACTTCGTGAGGGGCTCCTGTCTGTATCCTCAAGTGCTGATGACTGGAATAAAAGCAAACCAGTCGTCATGGTGTTGATCCACAGGGAAAGCTCTTGCAAAAAATAAATTCTGCTTTCTGGTCCCAGGTTTATGTCACTTAAGATAATGACCTTCGTGTTGAGCTGCACTATTAATGACAGGCCTGACGTCTTTAAGGCAGAATGTATGCAGTGTTCCTCGTTGCCACAATGCGTTTCCTACTCACACGTGGCTCGGGAAGAGCTGACTATTGGGCTGCTGTGATAATGCCTCAGCCAGCGTGGGCTGGAGACCTCTGCCCATCCTGGCCCCATTGCCCTGCCCAGGGCCCCGGGAGAGGGGCTGCTGGGTCATGGCTCTGTGCTGTCTTCTGAGGAGCTCTGAAACGGTCTCCATATGGGCCAGAATGACGTCGCAACATTCTTGCCAACATCTTTACCTTTCTAATAACAGCCCCTCCTACAGAAGTGGACTGAAACAAACGCCCCATCTTCATCTCGTGCTTGGAGGTGAAACAGTTAATCTTGTAGAAGCAGAGCACAGGGTGGTGGGTGCCAGAGCCTGGCGCAGTGGCTGCCCCGGGGGCTGGGTGACAGTGGCCACAGGTGCAGGGTCTCAGCACAGGAAGGACTGCGGACTGCACCAGTGGGGATAACTGTAGTCTTGCACAGTTTAGAAGAGTGGATGGTAAGTGTTCTCACCACAATAACAACTACAGGTGATAACACACAATTTAGGTGATAACATTTAACCATCTGCAATTCATGTGTTCTCCAAAATGTCTTGCTGTGTCTAACAAATGCGTAGTTTCATAATTCTGTTTACAATAAAATTTGGAAAAAGAATCTTCTCTTTATCCAAAGTTGATTATTTTATAATGTTTATGAACTGTATCTAGTGAAAATGCCTCTAATGATGTTTCTCTTTCTCATGAAAAAAAAAACCCATTCCTTAAAAAATACTCTTTCTGAGTAACAATGCGATTGCCAGTAGCACCCAGACTTTCAAAACCATCTCTCTGCGGTGCACCTCCAAACTCCTACTCAGTCCCCCCACAAACACTTCAGGACGTCAGTTTAAAATGTTCCATAAATGAAGGAGGAAAATCAGATATCGCTTGAAATACAAAACGGAAATTTTCTTTGAATGTCTTGGCTCGACTATATTTCCACTGCGAGGCAGATGTCTCTGGTTTTCTTGCTCCCCACTGAATTGTGGGTCTTACCTGAGTAAGCAAGTCTGAGAATTCTTCACAGGTTTAACTTCCCGGGCTCCCGTCTCCCCTAAAGGGACGATGGCCAGGGAAGCAGCAGCTGTCACAGTGAGCTGTGTCCTGGCAGAGCTGTGTGTCCCGCATGGGGGTGTGGAAAAGCATGGAGGACTCAGATTCTGCCTGGCGACGCTCTGCCCTCTGTGTGTGGCCCAGTCTCTCCAGCTCAGGTTTCCCGGTTCTCACGCACGAGCGCCACTTTTATCCCCCACAGAGTCAGCCCATACTCTGTGGGAGCTGTGCCCATCCCCGGCCCAGAGATGAGGAAGGTGGAGGCTCCTTTGGAGGCTGATATGCAGCAGAGGGTTCTTATCATTTGATAAGGTAATATTTAAATGCAATCAGCAGAACTCCTCACTTGCCATACTCTGTCTTGAGCGCTGGTGATTTGGCTTGTTTTTCTTCAGTTGTTTGTTTCTTACTCACAAAGACAGTCCCTTCTAGGATAAAAGAGCCATCAGTTTTCCTGTGTCTGCTATTTCCATGCATGGTGTTGCAAGGGGACATTTTAATGCTGACAGTAAAGCTGGAGACGTCCCCTGGATTAAACTCTCCACCGTCTGCCCCACGTGCGCTACTGCCAGATCACGGGCGCAGAAAGGATCACTCTACAGGCAAACACGGTGCCCATTGGTCTGTGCCTTGTGCACAGCCACGTACAGGGGCCACATCCAACATTCAAGCCTCATTCTCCAAATCATCCTTTGTTTAAATTTCATTTTAAAGAGGGTAAAACTAAACATAACAAAACAGAACAAAGCTGATCAGAAGAAAACAATGTAAGTGACTGATTTAAAAGCAAGACAACAGGAGATCATCACTGGCTACCATAATGTCTCTCATTTTCCTCTAAATAGTTGTCCATATCTTCACACATAATGAATTCATACAAAACAAAATAGTATATAACTGATCAGAACAGAGTGATGAAGGCATTATAGGCCTTCAAAACAAGACAATAGGAAAATCAACAATGGCTAATATAATGTCTCTCGTTTTCTTCAAGATAGCTGTCCATACCTTCATGTATGTTGAAATTAAATAATACAAAACAGACTAAAACCACTCTGAACAAAGAATAAAAGCATTATTGGTTTGCACAGCACAGTGATAGGAAATCAGAAATGGATATCATAATGTCTCTTTTTCTTCAAGGTAGCTATTCATTTCATCATGCATAATATAATAGATTCTCTTAAATTGTTTAGGAGAAGTCCTATGCACATATAAGCCTCTACATGTATTCCTATCCTTTATGTATTAGAGGGAAAAACAAAACAAAATAAAATACTAAAAAGCACAAAACAAAAAAGACAAATAAACAATAATGGCAAAGAGCCCAAAACAATGACGATATAGGCCTTCAAAACAAGGCGGTAGGAGCATAACTAGGGTTGTTACTTTACATAATGATCTACAAGAGTTCTTCAGATCACCAGACACAAACATGCAAAATTGTTTCAATCCTATTAATGTTAACTGCTTTGTTCAAGGAACTTACAGAGTTTGTAGCACAATCATCTTAAGTACCCTAAGTGTGCTTATTCAATTTTAGATATTTTTTCTTTTCTCTTTTTCTTTTTCCTCCATTTTCCTGAGATATTATTTTCCCCTTTGAGCAGATTCTTATCCTTTCACTATATCTATTGAGGATTTTGTATCTTATGTACTCTTACCATTTCTTATACTAGGAAGACAATATAGTATTTACACATGTGAATTTATTTCACTTATGTGTATGGTCTCAAGTTATGTCCATTTACTTATAAATATCTCAATGTGATCGTTTTTTATAGCTGAGTAGTACTCCATTGTATAAAAATACGACAACTTTTTTATCCATTCCTCAGTTGATGGGCATTTAGGTTTTTTTCCAATATCTGGTTATTACAAATTGTGCTGCTATAAACATGGGTGTGCATATATCACTGTGATATAATGTTTTCAGTTCTTCTGGGAATATGCCCAGAAGTGGAATAGCTGGGTCAAATGGGACTTTCAATCCCAGCTTTTTGAGGCACCTCCAGACTGACTGCCACAGTGGTTACACCAGTCTACACTCCCACCAACAGTGCAGAAGAGTTCCTTTTCCCCTGCAGCTTCTCCAGTACGGGCTGTTGATAATTTTGTTTGTTTGTTTGTTTGTTTGTTTTTGTTGTTTTTTTTTATCCTGGCCATTCTTTCTGGAGTGAGATGGAACCTCAGGGTTGTTTTAATTTGCATTTCTCTAATGACCAATGATGCTGAACATTTTTTCATGTATTTATTTGCCATTTATAGTTCTTCATCTGAGAAGTGTGTATTCATCTCAGATGCCCATTTTTGGATTGGCATTTTTGAATTTTGGGGACTGATTTTTTTTTAATTCTTTATATGTTCTAGACAGAAGTCTTTTGTCTGAGGGAGAGTTGGCTAATATTTCTTCCCAATTTGTGGGTTTTCTTTTCACTATGCTAGAGATTTCTTTTGACATGCAAAATCTTTTTAATAAGACATGATCTCAGTTATTGATTCTGGAAAGTATTTCCCATGCCATTTGATTTTTGTACATGAATTCTCTACCTACCCCTCTGTCTTCAAGATTTCTACCTGCTTTGTCTTCCAGCAGATTTAGTGTTTCTATTTTAATATTTAGATCTTTGATCCATTTAGACTTTAGTTTAGTACATGGTGATAGGCATGGATCTAGTTTTAGTTTTCAGCATATGGATAGCCAATTTATCCAGCACCATTTATTAAAGAGACTATCATTCTTCCAGTGAATGTATTTGGCCCTGTTATCAAAGATAAGGTTGCTGAGTGTGTTTGGAGATGTAGTTGATTCTTCTAATCTATTCCATTGATCTTCTGGTCTGTTTTTATTCCAGTACCATGCTAATTTTATTCCAGTAACTTTGTAATGTAACTTGAAGTCAGGAATTGTGATGCCTCCTGCCTTGCCTTTGTTGCTCAGAATCACCTTTGCTATTCTGGGTCTCTTTTGGTTCCAGATGAATTTTAGGAGTGATTTCTCTACATCTGTGAGATATGTTAGTGGAATTTTGATTAAGATTGCATTGAAATTGTATAACAATTTTGGGAGAATGGCAATTTTCACAATATTTGTCCTTCCTATCCATGAAAAGGGATGTATTTCCATTTTCTGAGGTCCTTTTTGATTTCTTTTAGGGTATTATAATTTTCCCTGAATAGATCTTTTACTTCTTTTGTTAGATTGATTCGTATTTCTTTTTTTTGGATGTTATTGTGAAGGATGTGGCTTCTCTTATTTCTCTCTCAGTGATTTTGTTGTTTGTATATATTTGTATACTATGTTTTGTATACTATGTTGTATACTATGTTGTTGTATACTATGTTTGTATATAGGAATTCTATTGATTTTTGAGTATTGAATTTGTATCCAGCTACATTACTGAATTTATTTATTATACCTAGATGTCTTTCAATGGAGTTTTGGGGGTCTTCTATGTAGAGTATCATGTCATCTGCAAATAATGATAATTTAACTTCTTCTTTTCCTATCCTTACTCCTTTTATTTCTCTCTTGTCTAATTGCTCTGGCTAGTATTTCCAGTACTATGTTGAATAGGAGTGGTGACAATGGACATCCTTGTCTTGTTCCTGATTTTAGAATAAAAGATTTCAGGTTTTGGCCATTTAATATGATGCTGGCTGTTGATTTGTCATAGATGGCCTTAATCATATTGAGGTAAAGACCATCTATTCCAATTTTCTGCAAGGTTTTCATCATGAATAAGTGTTGAACCTTATCAAAAGCTTTTTCTGCATCTATAGAAATGATAATGTGGGGCCAGGGAGTTAGCTCAGCGGCTTAAGTGCCTGCCTGGCAAGGGCAATGTTGTGAGTTCGATCCCTGGTAACAAAAGAAAAGAAAAGAAATGAAATGACCATGTGATTCTTATTTTGGGCTCTATTGATATGGTGGATTACATTTATTATTTGTGTATGTTGAGCCATCCCTGTATTCCTGGGATGACTCCCACTTATTGTAGTGTATAACCTTCTTGATGATTTGCTGCTTCTTGATGATTTACCAATATTTTATGGAGAATTTTTACATCTATGCTCATTAGGGAAATTGGCCTGTGGTTCTCTTTTTTAGTTGGGTCCTTCTCTGCTTTTGGTATTAGAGTAATACTTGCTTTCAGGAATGAGTTAGGGAGAATTGCTTCCCTTTCAATTTCATTGAAGAGTTTAAGGAGTATCTTCTTTGAATTTCTTGTAGAATTCCACAGTGAATCCATCTGGACCTACCCTTTTCTTTGTTGGTAAGGATTTAATTACATTTTTAATTTCATTAATTGAAATTGGGTTGATCAACACTTTTACATCTTCTTGATCCAGCTTTGGTAATTCATATGTTTTAGGAATCTGTCCATTTCTTATGTGTTATCAAGCCTATGAGAGTAGAGGTTTGTGAAATAGGTATTGATGAACTTCTGTATTTCCACAGGGTCTTTAGTGATTTCACCATTTTCATTTCTTATTGCATGAATTTGAGTTTTTCTTTCCTTTTTTAAATAAGGTTGGCTGAGGCTTATCAATTTTATTTATTCTTTCAAAGAACCAACTCTTTGATTCATTGATACTATTGTTTTCTTAGTTTCTAATGTATTAATTTCTGCTCTGATCTTTATAATTTGCTCCCTTCTTTTGACTTTGGGCTTGACTTCCTCTTCTTTTTCTGGATGTTTGAGGTGTAGCATCAGGTTGTTTATTTGCGTTCATTCTGTCTTCCTGCTGTGGGAGTTCACTGCAATAAATTTTCCTCTGAGGACTGCTTTCATTGCATCCCACAGATTCTGGTAAGTTGTATTTGTATTTTCATTTGCTTGTAGATATTGTTTAATTTCTTATTTAATTTTCTCTGTGACCCACTGATTGCTCAGGAGTATATTACTCAATTTCCATGTGTTTGTGGGGTTTTTGCAGTTTCTTTTGTCATTAAACTCTAGTTTCATGGTGCAACAATATGATAACATGCATGGGATAATTTCAATTCTTTTGCACTTATCTAAGTATGTTCTATGGGCTAGTATATGGTCTATTTTAGAGAATGTCCCATGTGCTTCTGAGATGAATATATATTCTGATGTTGTTGAGTGAAACACTCTGTATAAGTCCATTTGTTCACAGGTGTGATTCAGTTCTATTATTTCTTTGCTGATTTTCTGTCTAGTTGATCTGTCCCTTTGTGTTAACGGCATGTTAAGGTCTCCTGTTCTAATTGTGTTATTGCTTATTTACTTTTTCATTTTTGTTAATATTTCTTTTGTGGGCTGGGGATTTAGCTCAGTGGTGTAAGTGCCTGGGTGGCAAGCATGAGGTCATGAGTTCAATCCCTAGTACCAAAAAAAATTGTTTTCTACAGCTGAATGCTTCCAAATTTTGTGCACATATATTTAAGATTGTTATCACTTCCTCTTGGAATTTTTCCCCTAACTAGTATGTATTGACCTTCTTTATCTCTTTTGATCATTCTTGGTTTGAAGTTCACATTGTCTGCAAACAGAATAGCTACCCCTGCTTTTTTGGGGGGGAGGGTCCTGTTGCTTGAAGTATTGTTTTCCATCATTTGACTTTCAGTCTATGAGTTTCCTTTTGGGTTAGATGGGTTTCCGTATACATATATGGTTGGATGTTGTTTCTTGATCCATTGTGCCAATCTGTTTCTTTTAATTGGTGAATTGAGGCCACTTACATTAATGGTTATAACTGATATATATTGGGTTTTTTTTGACATGTTATCTTTCTGCTGTTGCTTCTTTACTTTTCCAGTCTGTTTGTTTGCCTTGCTTAGTGGTTTTTTTCTTATGTCTGTCTAGAATGGTTTTCATTATTCTTTGCAGGGTTGATTTGGTGGTCACGAAGTACTTTAGCTATTCTTTGTTGTGGAAGTATCTTATTTCTCCATCCATTTTGAAGGACAGTTTTGCACGGTACATCAATCTGGGTTGGAAGTTGTTTTCCTTCAGGATCTGAAATACTTCACTCCATGCTCTTCTTGACTTCATTATTTGTGTTGAGAAGTCTGCTGTGATTCTGATAGGCTTTCCTTTATAGCTGATCTATCTCTTCTTTCTAGTAGCTTTTAATAGTCTGTTTTTATGTTGGATTTCTGGGATGTTGATTATTATACGTCTGGATGTAGTTTTATTTTGGCTATGACTATTTGGAGTTCTATATGCACCATTGATCTGTATGTCAGTTTCCATTCTCATGTTTGAGAAATTTTCAGCTATTACTTCTGTAAATAGCCACTTGATATCATTTGTGTTGTCACCTTCTTTTTCATTTATACTTATCAGTCTTATGTTGTTCTTCTTTGCATCATCTTGCAGCTATTGAATTATTTCTTGATTCCTGGTTATTTTTAAAAGATCTTTCCTTTCCTGTTCACTAGCTGCAATCTTGTCTTCGAGGTCTGAAAGTCTATCTTCACTTTCATTGAGGCAGTTTTGCCAACTTTTGATGAATTTTTGTTTTCCTGTATATCTCTGAATCTGCTTCATGCATTCTGTTTCTTATATTGTTCATTCAGGGTTTCCATCTTTTTACATTGTTCCTCTAATTTTTTAGCTATGTCTTCTTCAGATGTGTTCAGCATTTCTTTCATTACATTTATCATTTCTTCTTTTACCTGGGAGATTATTTCTGATCTGAGTTCTTTTATAGCTTCCTGGAGTTGTTTCTTTACTTCATTTACTATCATTTCAGTAGTTTCAGGTGTATGGCTTACATTTTCTTCTATGTCCATGTCTCCTAGGCTTGCTGGTTCCTAGGATCCTAGGTTTGGCTGGAGGTTTGAGATTGCATTTTGTTCTTTCATTTTGTCATTTTCCTATATTTCTAGGCTATGAGTGATGCACCAAAGCTTCCCCATGCATTGGAAATCACCTCACACACTTTTGACTTGTGAGGCAGAATTCAGGCAGTTGCTGGCAGCCTGGGGGTCACTGGTCATGGCCCAGTTAGGCCCACGGGGATCTCCAGTGCATCCCCTGGTGATTTGGGACATAGGGCAGGGCCTTACTAGCTCAGAGCGATGTTCCAAAGCTTCCCCATGCACTGGAAATCACCCCACACATTTTCGGTTCCTGAGGCCCAAATCATTCTTTTACTCATGCTTGTTTAGATACATCCTGAAATGATTCTGCCACTCAACAATGTCCAAGGACCTCCCAATCCTGCCAAAGATGAAATGAGGGATTCAACTCACTATGTCTATTTATTGATGACTCATTGCAGAAAAGCATTTCAGAAGTTCAAGGAGAGCACAGGCTGGTTACTAGGCAGAGTCTGAAAGTGAAAGACCCTGGGAAAGGGACTTCAAATTGAGGAGCTGAGGGGGCACTGATCTGATGTACACAAAGAGATCCACACCATATATAATCATTATGAGGAAGACCACACACAAAGATTGAAATTTGCAAGCAGTAAGAGTGAGGCAACTTCTCACACCAAAGCAATATGAGAAGATTTCACCCGTAAATTCTATTATCACCAAATGCATTTTTTGGTGAGTAAGTCAAAAATATAAGGAACTGGGGACTAGATAAAATACATAGGATGCTACAAATGCTGTGCAACACAGCATTTATATCTATAAATAAAGTAATAGATGATCTAGCAATTCTATTACATGTCTATACTCAAAGAATTGGGAGCAGAGTCCTGCAGAGTTATCAGTGCACGAAAGTACATGTAAGCACTACTCACAGTTCCCAAAGTGTGGAAACATACAGAGGTATGCTTAAACCCAAAGACAAAAAAAACCTCAAAGATCTCTGAACTAGAAAAGACTGGATCCATGGCCCATTTGTGAATAAACTGAATCAACTTTCTCTAAGCTAGAAGAGGATCAACTAACACCTCAAAAGGCAGTGGTGTTTAAAGTGTTTGAAACCACTTCAGACCTCTCTATAATCTCAACTAAAGTCAAGGCACAATATACTGAGATTGCCACTAAAGCATGGAATAGCCCGCTTCTATTTATAGCATTCAGTGTTTGTGAGGCAGGGATTCTACATGAAAGGAAAACCAAAACAGTGACTGAGGGGCAGACTGGATGTAGAAAACTCTTTAGGTGTCACTATTTCTCATCATCCCTGATGGGAGCATCTACTGACATAAAAACAAGCTGAGGACTCCCACTGATTCTGCACTGTGGTGAGCTGCACAATTAACTCACCACATAGTACACGGAAATAATAATAGATACAAGGGGCACAAGAAATGTGTGTGCTTGAGTAAAACTGTCCCCACCCACAGTTCATGGGAAAATATTCTTCCATGAAACTGGTACCTGGAACACAATGCTTGGGAATCACTAAAACAAATGAACAAAGCCTATCACAATACTGCAAATAATACTGTGGGTAGGAGGATGGTTACTACCAGAGTCACAGAGGGAGACGGAGTTTGTTCCCCAGGTCTCAACTGAGTCTTGTCAGACAGGAGGTGCTGAGGGATGACAAAAACATAAATGCAGACAAAACCAAGCCACTGTGAAATTTAAAGTGGTTAACATACAAAAGGATGTCATATGCACTAATAAAAATGGGGTAGGAGACAGGTGATAACCCAGAATAACTATTTACTGACCACTTCACAGCTGAAAATGTCACAGGAAGATGTAGCTGCTTGACCTCTCTGAAGCTCGGCCCTGTTCAACTGAGCCCCGTATCCCACCCCTACACGGACCCAAAGGGAGCAGAAGGCACTGCCCTAAATAGAATGCACTACCCAGTCAATTTCAAGCAACTACAGAACATAACAGTTAATGAATGCATGGAAAGTCAGAAAGAATAAAAGAGGAAGATGAAAATGGAAGAACTGGTTAGAAAGGTAAAGCAGGGACTCATAGATGTTTTCAAGTAAACAGATTCTAGTTCAGTTAACTCATCTCTAAGTAAAAATTTTTTACCTGTCTTATGCACGTTTATCCTGGCTAGCAAGGAAAGGGTTACTAAAATGTTATACATATTCAAAAATGTCCCTAATACAGTGAATGCTGCTATAAGGTTATTAAAAGTGAAAAGACATACATATCATAAAAATCTGATCCTTTCCTTCCAGGTACATGTAAAGCAAAGGCCATGAAAAGGCAAAATGTGAGTTTTCCCAACACCTTTGTCCTGCTGGGCTTCTCAGAGTTGCCGTGGTTGTAGACGCCCCTCTCTGCAGTGGTCCTGGTCTCCTACCTCCTCACCCTCATGGGGAACAGCTCCATCATCCTCCTCTCCCTGGTGGACCCCAGACTCCAGACGCCCATGTACTTCTTCCTGGACAACCTCTCCCTGCTGGACCTCAGTGTCACCTGCACCACTATGCCCCAGCTGCTGGGCAATCTCTGGGAACTGGACAAGACCATTGCTGCCTGGGGCTGCATCACACAGGTCTATATGTTTATAGCTGGATGGGCACCACTGAATGTGCTCTGCTGCCTGTAATGGCCATTGATCACTATGTGATCATCTGCCAGCCCCTCCAGTACATGTTCATCACGCGTCCCTCAGTGTGTGTCCAGATGGTAGCTGCCTGCTGGTCCAGTGGCCTCACCAGTTCTCTGCCCCATTCCACACTTGCTGTCCAGCTTCCCCTGTGTGGGCACCACACCCTGGGCCACTTCTTCTGTGAGGTTCCTGCTCTCATCAAGCTGGCCTGTGGGGACACCTCTGCTAGTGACCTGGCCCTGGCTATTGCAGCCATCCCATTTGGAATGGCGGCCCCCCTGCTGGTGGTCATCTCCTACACCTTCATTGCCAGGGCTGTTCTGAAGTTTCCTCAGCTGAAGGCAGGCACAAGGCACTGAGCACCTGCACCTCCCACTTGCTAGTGGTCACCCTGTACTTTGGACCAGGCATCTACATGAACCTGCAGCCTCCTACCCAAAGTTCCCAGGCCAAGCTCCTGTCCTTCTTCCACTGCGTTGTCACCCCAGTGCTCAACCCCCTCATCTACCCTGAGAAACCAGGACATGAAGACAGCGTGGAGGAGGGTCCTGCAATCCCGGGGTGGGCTGAGGTCTTTAAAAGCCAGATGAGCTCTGCCTGCCTCCTGCTCAGACACATGCACACGTTCATAAGCACTGGCCTCTCATGTCTGCTTTTTCAAGAGTACCTGCGAATTCCACAAAAATGCTCCCAGTCGTCAAGGACAACACCTTGATGACTGAAAAAAAAATCTTTGGACTAGAAAGTTCTATATCTTTAGTCTCACAGACATCCATTTTCCTTTCTTAAATACTTCATGTAGTATTTCTGATTTCTATAAATACAAGGAACAGCATGGTCCATACCTCTTTTGGCTAGCTAGAAACACTAAATTTCTTTCTTCCTTTTTTTCCTTTCTTTCTTTATTTTCCTTCCTTCCTTCCCCTGTTCCTGTCTTGTTTGGCACGTTAATTGTACACTATGATGTTTTTTCTGAGACACACATCTCTGTGTGCATATAATGTGCCTTGATCACATCCACCCTCTCTGCTCCCCTCTGTCAGCCCCCCAAGCCTCCCTGGCAACTTTCCTTTCCTAATGGTCCCCATTCTCCTATTACCTCATCTCTCCCTCCCATGCATCACATATGATGGAAAGGTGGTATTTGTTTTTCAGTGACCAGCTTGTTTAACTAAAATTGATTGTCTTCAATGCCGTCAAATTTCCTGAAAATGACATGATTTGCTTCTCCCTTATCATCGAATAATATTCCTCTGCACTTATGTGCCACTTTCTCTTTATCCTTTCACCACTAATGGACATCTATGTTGAGCCCATAACTTAGTTACTGTGAACAGTGCCATACTAGACATCAGCGTGTAGTGTTTAGTGTCTCCAGGGCATACTAACCTGATTTTTGTTAATATGAAAAGGAGCGGTGTAGCTGGATCAAGCGGTAGGCCTACTTTAGTTGTAGTTTACTTAAGGATACTCATTTCATAGTGGCTATAATAATTTACATTGCCACCAATCACGTATAAAGCTCCACATTCCCTTTAATCTCATGAGCATTTATGATATTTTGTGTTATTGATGATGGTCATTTTGATAAGGATGAGACAGAATATCAGGATAGTTTAGATTTTCATTTCCCAAATAGTCACAGATATTTAGCTTTTTTTCTCAAATAATTTTGGCCATTTGTATTTCTTTTGAGAAGCACCTGTTCTTTGGCCCATTTATTGATTGAAACGTTTGTTCTTTTCATGTTAAACTTTTTTGGCTATATATATATATATATATATCCTTGATATTAATCATCAGCCAGATGAACAGCTGATTAAGATTTTTGCTCATTCGGCAAATTGCCTCTTCTTTCTTCTTAATGCTTCCTTTGCTTTACAGAAGCCTTTCAGGTCCTTGAAAGCCTACTTGTCAATTTTTGCTATTATTTCCTGAGCTGTTGGATCTTATCCAGGAAATCATCAGCTGTACCAATGTCTTGAAATGTTTCCCCTATGTTTTCCTCTAGTACTTTCAGACTTCAAAGTCTAACATCAATGTCTTAGTCCATTTTGAGTTGAGTTTTGAACAGGGGGATGTAGGGATCGAGTCCCATAATCTACAGATCATGCCCAGCTTCCCAGCATCACCTGTTGGTAGAGGCCCTCTTTTCTCTAGTGTCAGTTTCAGCTACTTTGTTGAGGATCAGGTGGTTGTAGATGCATGGGTTTATGTGTCGTTCATCGTGTGTGTGTGTGTGTGTGTGTGTGTGTGTGTGTGTGGTGCTAGAGATCGAACCCGAGTCTCATGCATTCAAGGCAAGAGCTGAGCTGTATCCTCAGCCCAACCCATCTGTTTTTACCCACTGGACAATACTACTCAGTTTGAGGGAGGGGAAGGAGACGAAAAAAGAATGAAGATGTGCTGTACATATGTACCAACTCTCCACACGGAGTGTAATCATTATGTACTCCAATTACATATAAAAATGCAATAATAAAAACATAGTCTCTGGAGGATATTTGGGAAGCTGTTGGGGTGCCTTGAAAATTGTTCCTCTTGCTCAGGATTGCTTTGGCTACTCAGAGTCTTCCATGTAAATTCTCCCATATGTATTTTAAGATTTTCTTTCTTATGCTATGAAAAATGTCATTGGTATCCTGATGGTCACTATTGATTGCATAGTCATTTTAACAAAATCAAGTCTGCCAATCCATGTTCAGGAGAGGTCTTTCCATCTTCCTGTGTCTTCTTCAATTTTTTCTTCAGTGACTTAGTAATTTTCATTGTAGAGATTTTTTACATTATTGGACAAGTTTATTCCTAGATACTTTTAGTGTATGTTTGTGTGTGTGAGTGCCTATGTGTTTCTATTGTGAATAGAATTTCCTAACTTCTTTCCCAGTGAATTTATGATTAACATAAGACACTTACTGATGTTTGTATGTTGGATTGTTTCCTACTACTCTGCTATATTTATCAATTTAATAGACTATAGTGGACTCTAAAGTTTTCTCATCATATCCAAAGACACATAACAAAACAATAGTAATAACAATAATGTACTTTTGTGCAGAAGATTCAGCTCACCTTGATGAAAATGTTAAAATTTGAAGAGCAATTTATCCCAGTACTAATGGCTATGTGAATTTGTAGTTCAAATGTCTCCAAACTTAAATTATTTTGCATAGTTAAGAAATACATAATGCCTATCTGTTTTTTAAATAAATCACGGGGACGATTCTGTCAGCAGTGCAGTTCACGTATTGCAATGGTTTCCAGGATGCACACGTCGCCCGTGAGGAACGCGCACACTGCACTCTCACCAGAGCGGTCCAGGAGATGGGAGCACTGCGGGCTCCAGCAGCATCCAAGACTCCGGATGCCACAGAAGAGCAAATCCAGCAGCGACGCACAGTGGTGTTGGATGGTGGTGCCTGATTGGAGTCAGCTTGAGGAGACAGATTTCAAAAGCAATCAAGCAGAGGGTTCTGAGGGAGAGAAGGCTATGGGGAGATGCAGGGCATACATTTCCTTTCTTTCGGTTAGTTTTCCTAAAGGCGTTAGTGTTTTGTACCATTTCAAAAACCTAACTCCATTTTATTGATGCTTTGCATTGTTGTTTTTAGTCTCTGTGCATTTCTGCTCCAACCTTCATTCTTTCTTTCCACTCATTTGGAGATTGGTTTGTTTTTGTCTAAGTCCTTAATTTGCAACATTAGGTTACTAGTTTGATATCTCTTCATTTTTATACACAGGCATTCATAGCTGTAAACTCCTACGATTGCTTTCACTGTGCCCTACTGGATTTTATAGATTGTGTCTCCGTTTTCACTTGATTAGAGATATTTTAAAAGTATGTCACCGATGTCTTAAATCACATACTGCATTTTAAAAAGTTCACGCCAGGTGTGGTGGTGCTCATCTGTGATCCCAAACACTCAGGAAGCACGGGGTAAGAGGGCAGGTAGTTAGAGGCCAGTGCAGGTAAATGAACAAAACTTTGTCAAAGATTAAAAATACTGGAGAAGTTAAAGCACTGCTTAGCATGCACAAGATATAGGTTCAGTCCTCACTACTGGGGGGAAAAAGGAGGGAAGAAGGGAAGGAAGACTGAGAGGGAAGAGGAAGGAGAGAAGGAAAGGAAGGAGGAAGAGGGGGGAAAAGAAAAGGGAAGAAAGAAGAAAGAAGAAAGAAGAAAGAAAGAAAGAAAGAAAGAAAGAAAGAAAGAAAGAAAGAAAGAAGAAAGAAAGAAGAAAGAAAGAAAGAAAGAAAGAAGAAAGAAAGAAAGAAAGAAAGAAAGAAAGAAAGAAAGAAAGAAAGAAAGAAAAAGAAGAAAATGCATATCCTGCAGCTGATGGATAGGCCATTCTGTAGATGTCTGTCACATCCACCCTACCTTTAGTTTAACTTAACTCCAACATTCCTCTGCTGATTGCCTGCATGAATGACCTCTGTGTTGGTGAGGTGGGGTGTTAAAGGCACCCTCCACAGTTTATTGGATTCTGTTTCACCTTTGTGTCCTGCAGGCTTTATGAGGTCGTGTGCTCTGACATTCCATGTGGGTTCATGTGACTGTCACATCTTCTCGCTGGGACGCCCCTTCGCGGCTACGTGGTGTCTCTTCTGGTCCGTGCTGGCTTGAACCAATTGGATGCTCTGAGCACAGCAGCTGCTGCAGGAGTGGGCTCCATGTGACTGGGTGGCAGCCTCCACCCTTTCACGTTCAGCCTGTGCTTGTGTTTCTAGGGAGGAAAGTTTCCCACAGGCACCAAGCAGCTGGGTCTTGCTGTTTAATCCAAGCAGCTCTTCTGCGACATTTAACTGGACACAGATCATTTACATTCAGCCTTATAGCTGAAAGACGTGTATTGTTCCCTGCCATTTGTTTTGTTTTTCTTTCGGTTCTTTTGAAAATTGTATATTCACTTCTCACTCCTTATCTCATCTTAGAAATGGGGTAAGTTGCTGAAGTTACCATATTTTGTTCCTTTCTTCTTCTCATTTGCTTATCTACCCTTCTAGATGTATTTATTCTCTCCTGTGCCCTCGGGATCAGGTTTAAGTCCCTCCCTCTTCTGTATGTGTGATTCCTATAACTATCTTCCGTTATGATTCCTAGGGGACACGAATTCCTGTAGATAATCCTTATCTTAGAAGGTCTTTAATTCACTTTTGATTCTGAAGGATAACTTTCCTGGATATAGTAATCTCCAAGGCACTTTCTTTCCTGTGGGGCTTTAAATACATCTTTCCATTCTCTCCTGGCCTTTCTTTTTTTTTAAATAATTTTATTTAAAGAGAAAAAAAACAAAACAAAACAGAATAAAGGGTAGCCACAATACAGTATCCCAAGGAAAAAAGAAAAAGAACAACAACAAAAAAACCTAAGAAATTATTGCTTGACAAATTACATACTGACTTCTTGGAAATAGTTGTTCAATTTACAAAGTTAAAACATGTAAAGTAGACATTCAAACAGTGAGACTGTTCACAGTTCTGCTCCACGATCTGACAAAAACAGCAATATGGTCATCCATCTTACCCACTCAAACATACATGCAATTGTATCAAGAGGGTAAAATTAAACACAACAAAACAGAGCAAAGTGGATCACAAGAGAGCAATGTAAGAGACAAAAATTTCAAAACTAGACAAATGGAGATATTCACTCTCTATCATATTGACTCTTGTTTTCTTCCAAATAGTTGTCCAGATTGTCACATACAGGGAATTCACATGAAACAACCTAGTATGGAATTGATCTGAGCACGATGAGGAGGGCATTTCAGGTCTTCAAGACCAGACATTAGGGAAGCCAAGAATGGCTGTCATAGTGTCTCTCATTCTCCTTAAAACAGCTGTCCATACCTTAATGTGTGTTGTACTTAAACAAAGCAAAGCAAGCTAAGATCACTTTGAACAAAAAGTGATAGTTTTGCTGGATTTCACATCATGACATTATGGAATCAGCACTGGGTATTGTAGTGTCTCTTTTTCTTCAAAGTAGTTGTTCATTTCAACATGTGTTATATAGTTGGTTCTCGTAAACTGTTTATAAGCTCTACACCTGCATGAGTCTCTACATGTATATCTATCATTTCTGTATTAGCAGGAAAAACAAAACAAAGCAAGATAAAACAAAACAATTCCTAGAAAAGCATGAGG